>JAIUZE010047362.1:0-22862 GCA_022085475.1 Heliosperma pusillum | reverse complement strand
TTAATACGATTAATTAAGATTTAACTTAGTAATTAATCGTTAAATTACTAAATTAGTTGAGGTTTTGAGATAGAGGTAATTAGTTAATTATATTTACAAGGAGTGGTAAAATAAATTAACTAAGCATTGTGGGACCCATTATATATTGATATAATGGTAAAATATTACTTAAAATGTTAAGTACATATTATTTATTTAATTGAGTCATATAATGGTTATATGATCAAATTAACACTTAATTATACAAGATAATTAACCATATGATCAATAAGTATTTGTGAGACAAATATCAAAAATCAAAATGGATCCAACTAGGCCAAAATGGGCCGGTTATGTTGTAGTTCAAAGGTGATGATTTTAGTTCTTGTTTTGACTATTTAGTTACTTATGAAAGTGACATAACAAGTAGAAATAATCATCATATATACTACAACACTCCACTCTAATGCATGTGACAAAAATTGAACAAAATAATAGTCCATATTTGGACTATATCATCCGGCCATTTTGGCTTCTTAATGGACAATTGTTGTTCATCATTTATCACTTCATTTTTGTTCAATTTGTTTAACTTCTCTCTAAAACTCTTCTTCTCACTAAAACTCTCATATACTAATATTTACTAAGTATTACTAGTGTAGTAATATAGTCATAATATGAGTAGTATTATATCTATCTTATTATCTAGTTAATAATAAGGGTAGATTATTTGGGTTAATCTTGGTGCAACTTGAAGGAGGTCTTCTAGTTTGGAGATTTCATGTGTTCATCCATATTTATAGCTCAAGAACAACAAGAAGGAGTTCTTGTTGTGCCCATATAATTTCCATATCCATGTGAGGAAATTTCTTCTTTTATATAAATGTCTTTATATTTGCATGCATGTTACATCGAATCATTATAAACTAATTAAAAGTAATTTTAGAATAATAGAGGAGTCTAATTAAGGTTCTGGACTTTCAATGGTATCAGAGCTAGGGGGCTGTAGCATCATTGTTCATTTTGGACATTTTATAAAGTTATAAGATAACCTAATAAATCAACAATTTTGAGTTACAATACGATTCTGACAAAACTTTTTGGTGCATGTATACCTACTGACCTCAAAATGTTTGTGGTTAAATTTCGTGATTTTAGGGATTAATTTGCTATTTATTTTGATTTTTGGCGTTTAAACCGAGTTAACATGCATTTTATGAGTTAAAAGTTAACTAAAAAAAGTTGCATGTTGATTCTGGCCATGAAATTTTAATATGATCTCTTATGCATGTCTTACATATTGTATGTAAAATTTCGTGACTTGTACTTATGTATTTGCAGTCTTATTGATTTTTATACGATAAAAGTCGATAATATGCGATTATATGTTCATAAAATTTAAAACGTTCCTTTCTGGTCTGAAATTTTTTTGTACATTTAACATTCTGATATTGATACTCTTGGTGAAATTTCATAATTTGTTTCACTGTTTTACTATATCTAATGTTTTTATTTGATAAAACCATTAAATACAAAGCTATTTGTTCATAAAATTAATTTAAATTTTTTTGAGCAAGTATTTTTTATTTTTATAGTTCCTGGAATTGTTGCAGAATGTACAAAAATTTTTTGGTTTCAAATTTTATGATGTTTATATTTTATTTTGGTTTTATTTCATAATCGTTATGATTAAACCGTAATATTTAGCAAATGAAATCAAATCGATCTAATTAATGACCAACAAAATTAGTAGTGACTAATTTTGAGTTCTAAAACAGTTTAGTTAATTAGTTGGAATTTAAATGCGATTTAAATGTTGATAGTGATTTTTAATGGTTAAAAATCAATAAATCCCGGAAAAATCGAGCTACAATGAGCATGAATGAATTTAGGACGATTTTGGCATGAATTTTTGCAGCAATTTATTTAATTTATGGTTGAATGCATGAATGCATTTATTTAATTAATTTATGCAAAGTTTGTACCTAGTATGGCCTAGTTATTTTTATCGTGATTACACTGTATGTAAGGGAATAACGGTTTGGTTGTAATTTGATTGCGATCTCGTATCGCCGGTTTGTATAATTTAATAATTTTATTTTATAGAATAAATGTATAATAGGAATTTGTATATTTGTACATTTGTAATTATTTTTATGGAGACCGGTGGCTTCCTCAAGACGGTGCCATTTTGGAAGATGTTCCAAGTGAAGAGGCAAGGGACCAAGGAGTTGGTTTCCGAGTTTGTAACTATCTAGTTAATTTTGATTAGCTAGGTGGCCATACTAGGATTTTATTGTTGCTTGATTGCTTGCTTTATTTTCGCTCATGCCAAAATCGTCACACATGCATTTTATTTACCGTTATTGTCAATTCAACGTTATTCACAATTCACCGACTTAGTTAGCTTATAGGGAATTAATAACTAAATTGACAAGACCTCTCACATTAACTTAAAAAAATTGAATTAGCCTTACCAATTAGTAACACCTA
This sequence comes from Heliosperma pusillum, assembly GCA_022085475.1. NCBI lineage: Eukaryota > Viridiplantae > Streptophyta > Magnoliopsida > Caryophyllales > Caryophyllaceae > Heliosperma > Heliosperma pusillum. The sequence goes on along the minus strand of JAIUZE010047362.1, from coordinate 20,390 downwards.
TGAACCCCGTGTTCATTAGGGCTTGACCACGGCTGTGGGTCCTTTTTACATCGGAAGTAGGGTGAGGCGATCATCAACCAAAATGGATTGGAATTTCAACGAGATAAGCGATTATCTTGGGACTAGGAGATGATTTAGTTGAAATCCGTCAACCAAGAGTACTAAGTTGTAGGAATTAGCACGTATTGACCTTACCATTTTTAGATAAAGGTAGCATGCGATGACTATTTTTGTCTCAAAGATGGGTCTTGGAATCACTTATTAATTTCGTGAGGGGTCAGTAATGAGGACTTGTTCTAAAATTGTTTTACAAGTTAAAATTATAAGCATGAATGTTATTTTTCCGTTGATATTATTTTTATTCTGCGCAATGACCATTATTTATCCGTATAGGAAAAAAAACAAAACTTAAAAATCCGTGTAATAGTGGAAAAGGTTTCCATTATTTTATACGGTAGCATTTTGATTGCAATCTCCGGTTATACCACCATAGCTAAAGACAAAATGAATTGTATCTTTTGATCCTCATATTCACCATTGCAAATGTCTCTTATGAAGAGTAAATGAATAAGTCACACTTAGTCAAAAGCGTTTTTGAATATTTTGTGACGCCTTCTTATAACAATGGTACATCAAATTTTGCTCCAAAGAAAATATTTGTATTTTGGTATGTCGTCATTATACTCCCTATCGAGGCTTACCTCAAAAGAGGCCAAATCAGTTGGGACGACTAGGTTAATTGATTTATTTAAAATCGTGAATAACCAAATACCGTAGTCACATCATGAAATGTTTATCCTTTTGAAGGTAAAACCATGAATGAAATGAAGAATAGTCTTCACAATAATTCTAATCTACTTGTCTAAGTAGAAATTCATGAAAGTGAGTGGGAGCACTAAGAATGATGTTTATATTCTTAATTGTTAAGAAAAGGTTCAAGAGTAGGTTGGCTCGACTTTGACACAAGGCAAGGGAAAAAGGCAAGACTATTTTGAATAGTAAAGTCAAAACCCAAGCAAGGTGTCGAACCCACTTTTGACGATTCTATTTTACAGTGTAGGACACAAGAAAAGAATCTTCCCAAAGTTTTCTAAAGAGTTAGAAATTGGGTGTAATTTTTCACCCATAATATCTATATGATCGACATTTATTTTGCTAAATGCAATTTTTGGGTATTAGATACCTATTATGGTTTTCATCAATGTATTCAATGCATATAATAATGATTCGTGCGACGACTAACCATAATTAAATGTCGACCTACAAGGGAAATATAACTATTGTAGTTTTATTTCTATAGAGACATATAAAAGTTATAATGTAATCAATCTAGTTTTGGATTTAGAGGTATACTTTAATAAACGTTATTATGTACATAACCTCTAAATAAAGAATATAGTATCCACTTTTGTGTACGACACAAGTGTTTCACTTTTGTGAATAGAACAAACGTTGTATCTTTTTATGCCTATACTTGGTCAATGGTTATCCCATACCAATCAAAGGTAATTATATTCTTGACCTAAACTAATAATTACTTGTCATATAGATTGTAAAGGCTCAAAATTGGTGACCCTTATCTAATCTTAATTCTGGATTGTGTAGCACATTAAGAGGCTAGTATTGACAACTATCCCTAAACCATCTGATTTTGAATCTTATGGTGCGTGTGAATCTTGTATTCAAGGCAAGATGATTCGTGCCCTTTTTATTTAAAAGGAAATCGAACTAGTGAGTTATTGGCCCTATTACATTAGAATATGTGTGGTCCAATAACAAACACAACCAGAGATGGTAATTATTACTTCACTTGATTTACCGACGATTTAAGTAGATATTATGTTTGATTCTACTTAATGAGGTGCTAAGAGAAATCTTTGAAAAGTTCAAAGAGCTTCAATGAGAAGTAGTTAACCACTAGAGCATTAGATCAAGGACTTACGACTAAATCGTAACCATAAATATCTAATTATTGACTTTGATTTTCACCAAAAGTATTGTGAAATGATTTCACAAGTTAACTTCTCTAAAACACATTATTAGATAAGGTGTTGTTGAATAGAGAAACAGAACCTTATACGATATGGTTTTGTCTTTATCAAGTCAAAATGAGCCATTTGACTAACCTTGGGATCTTAATATTTTTGTCTGCTATTTCTTTTCCCACCATATTAAAACACATTTAAAACAGTCTGATTTCATTCCATATACGATATGGGTAGGTAGCGTACCTAATTTATAAGTTATTTGAATGAAACAAGTGCTCAATAATCCCACATTGACCACGAGAACAAAGCGTTTGTGACTCGTGATGCTGTCTTTCAATAAAAAATACGATTATTTCTTGATAAGACAGAGTGGGAGAAAATGTTTCAAGAGCCACAAACTGAGCATATGGTTCGGAAAAAGTATTCCTCATTGCTTGTTCAGTAGTTATTTCTTCGGACCCTAGGAGGTCAGGTGGAATTTTATCGCTCCTTTATAGTGATGAATTCTAAAATGCGACTTATAAAAGATTGTTTTTAATCCCAACTTCTTGATATGGCTTAGAGTCATACGATTCGTAATGGACTCCATGCATGATGGTCAGGTATGTGACCTGGTAAATTTTTACTTGAAGAAGTACGACCTCTTCAATGTAAATTGATTTTTAAGATCGAAATTTGCATGGATGAACATTAAAATGTTATCAAAGATAACTTGGTAGGCAAAGAGTTTTGCACCAACCTTAATTCTTTGATCCATTCGAATATACTTAGCGATTACAGCATATCATAATAGTATGATGTCAATTGGACCTCAAGAACCACCTTCTCGAATACGATTCTAGAAGAGGTATTATATTTTATATTCACCTGTGGGTTCGTAGATCCTAACTATCCTAAGTTAATTTGCAAGCTTAAGAGGATGTCTTAAGTAAGCACTAAAGAGTTGGAATTAGTGTGTCAATCATGTTGCAAAATATTTCTCGTTATCTCGAGGAATTATGTTTATACATGAAGTTTAGTGGGAGTAAAGTGGTGTGCATCAGTCTTATATGTGGAGACATATTAATCATTTTAGATGATGAAAGATTTTGGAGAAGTAGAATACATCTTTTAGATATCTGGATTTATCGAGATAAATCTAAAAGGATATTAGCATTGAGTCAAAATTCTTATATTGATAAGATCTTTGACTAGTTCAAGAAAGTTGAACACATAATAATTGATTCCTTTTGCTTCCGCTGCGGGATAAATTATATACGCTATGATGTATACTCAATCCGACATTTCGCATGCTTTGAGTATGACGAATTATTTGCAATCAAATCCAAGTGAGAATCACTTGATAGCCATAAAGAACATCCTTAGTACTTGCGAAGGACTAAAAGATATGTTCCATGTGTTTGGAGTTTAAAATGAGTTGCGTGTAAGGGTTACACAGACTTCAGTTTCCAAACTGATCAAAGTGATTTGAAATCACGAGTTGGCTGTGTTTTATAGAAGATTTATCTGTTGGAAGAGTTCCAAACAGAAAATACTATTGGAAAGGTTCCAATTAGGAGTGACATTTTCAAATAGAAATGTCATGTATCCGCTGGAAGTGTTCCAGGAAGTTTATCATTGCGGATTTAACAACGGAAAAGGAGTACATTGCGTCATATGATGATGCATATGAAAGTAGCTTGGATTCGACAGTATTGGAGGGACTAGAAATAGTTCATATAGCTGTATATCCTATCCCATTATACTGGTAAAACAGTGGGAGCTAACTTTAGGCCAAGAGTCCTAAGTCTAGATTCAAATCTAGACACGTACTCAGAAAGTTTTATGTAATATGAGATTACGTAGACAAAGAGAAATAGCAATCAGAACGATGGAAAAGATGCAAGTATTGCTAATCCATTAGCCATGCTTTTTGCAGGCTGAACATGATAGTCATGTCATTTCAATGGGGATTGAAATATGTACCTGAATTGCTAAAGATTATAAGATATGAAATTATTGATAGCGTATCAATTTTCCAAATATTTGATAATCGCATTCATTGTTAGAGTTTCATTAAAAACTCCTTTATTTAGTTTGACTAAATTTTAATACTTTGTTTATCCGAATTGGTTGAAAGAAAGGTTGAACCCAATTCAAGTGAACAGGACGAACTTAGTATTTTGTCCCTAGTCACTCAATGAGGTGACGTCTCGAAATGACTAGATTGTAAGTCGATCGATGGTTGGTTCAGCACCATGGGGTCATGGAGATGACTGGTCGTTTACATAGACAGACTGTATGACACTCTGTCGGACAGTGACATTGTAGAGACCCTTAAATCAATTATTTGATGCCTGGTCGTGGCAGGGTCTTCTATCTTATTCCTATAAGTCGATTCTTTTGACTGGCGACCGTCTATCTGAGTCGGTGCAGTTTCCGATTGGTTTTGGTTGATGTTCTAGGTGGTGCCGTAAAAGGAGGCCGATGGACTTCTTCTGGATCATGGTGATCTGCATCATACAGAGTAGATGGATCAACAGGAATTGTCCACCCACGTTGGTTAAAAACATCTTTAGGCCACTCGAGGAGAAGTTACTGTAAATGCGTGGCCACGCTCGGAAAGAGATCTATGGTAGATTTTCCGGTCAGACAGTTACTCTCCCTATCGAGAAAACCACTCTAGATATTGTCAATCGTTTCAAGTGCGACCTGGAAGACCCCCTTGGCGTTAGTGGTAGAGGTGATAACGAGCAAGAGGAATCGGTGACGCACACTTGTGTCAGACAAGTGGGAGATTGTTGGAGTAGGTGTCCTCCACAATAGTGCGCCACATAATAAATTTTATTAAGGAATATAATTGGGATATTTATTGACTATATATATATGATTAGTCAGTTGATTAACGTAAATCAATAACGGTTGGCTGACTAGAGTTTGACATTATTGTCGTTTGACGGCGGTGATCAACTGATCCCTTTCGGTCACACCTATAGGATGAAATCCAAATAGTAACTAATTATTTGTATACGATACAGTTAATTAGTACATTACATATATTCGATATGTACGAGAGTTATTTATTAGAAATTGAGTTAAGAACTCAAATTCGATTAAACTTATTTTTCAATTATGCGATAATTGACTAATAAATTTATATCTTATTTTAATACGATTAAATAAGATTTAACTTAGTAATTATTCGTTAAATTACTAAATTAGTTGAGGTTTTGAGATAGAGGTAATTAGTTAATTATATTTACAAGGAGTTGTAAAATAAATTAACTAAGCATTGTGGGACCCATTATATATTGATATAATGGTAAAATATTACTTAAAATGTTAAGTACATATTATTTATTTAATTGAGTCATATAATTGTTATATGATCAAATTAACACTTAATTGTACAAGATAATTAACCATATGATCAATAAGTATTTGTGAAACAAATATCAAAAATCAAAAGGGATCCAACTAGGCCTAAATGGCCGGTTATGTTGTAGTTCAAAGGTGATGATTTTTGTTCTTGTTTTTACTCTTTAGTTACTTATTGAAAGTGACATAACAAGTAGTAAACAATCATCATCTTTTCTACAACACTACACTCAAATGCATGTGATAAAATTGAACAAATAATAGTCCAGTTGTGGACTAAATAATCCGGCCAAATGGCCTTAAAATGAGCATTGTGTTCATTTTTCTAATTACTTGATTTTTGTTCAATTGTCATACTTCTTTCTAAAATCCTTCTTCTCACTAAAACTCTCATATACTAATATTTACTAAGTATTACTAGTGTAGTAATATATTCATAATATTAGTCGTATTATATCTATCTTATTATCTAGTTAATAATAAGGGTAGATTATTTGGTGTCATCTTGGTGCAACTTGAAGGAGGTCTTCTTGTTTGGAGATTTCTTGTGTTCATCCATATTTATAGCTCAAGAACAACAAGAAGGAGTTCTTGTTGTGCCCATATAATTTCCATATCAATGTGAGGAAATTTCTTCTTTTATGTAAATGTCTTTATATTTGAATGCATGTTACATAGATCATTATAAACTAAATTAATAAGTAATTTAGTAAATAATTAGAAGAGTCTAATTAAGGTCTATGGACTTTCAAGTGAATGCTCGGTTGTTATGGATTATAGAGTTAGAATAGTGAACCCATTTATCTTGAGGATTAGTAACCATCATAGTTTTCTAATGTGACTATTTATATGTGAGGCTTCGAGCGTAGTAATGATCGAATTAAGGATGTTATGGCGTATTAAAGAATTATTATAACCGATAATGGATTGTGGTTTTTCTCTTGTCGTGAAACTTTGGATGAGACTAGTTGGATCTTAGATAATTATGTTTGTTGCTTTGATTGGTATTGTTGTAAATAATGTTTATAATGTTTAGCGATTTAGAATGATTAAGGTGTAATTGAGGTAAATTACATTCTCTTGAAGGCTAGTTTATTAGAAGAGTTAGTGATGTCGAATTCTTGTAGATCTTCCTGCCGACTTCATCGTGATTCTTCCTATCCCTAATAGTTCAATTTGTTTCGTTTTTGCGTGTTTTGTATATATTTTGTTATCGTGATTTGTGAACTTGATGTTCGAGTCGCTCTATGTACGTGTAATGTCTTGTTATTTGATTTTATCTTTGATAAAACCTTCAAATTTCCATACCATATTTCTAATTTAACGTTTCAAAGAAGTCTAAAGATGATTTGTGTACCCTCTTTTTGGAGAAAATAGATTTCTTTCCCTTTTATATTTGGATTTTGTGTTTGGTTGGATGTTTGGACTTGTTATTGGAGACGTCTGGTGACTAGTCCTGCACTTACTAACACTTGTTTGATTTTCGATTTTACTATTTCGACTTTGATTTGGATAATTTGAGTTCTCGTTCGCGACGGGCACTCTTGAGACCCGCAAGTAAGTTTCGCACTTATGAAAAATTTCTTTAAACTGTTTTCGAGATGAACCTCATTTCATAAATGTTTTCGCTTATAAAAGTTTTCGTATTAATTTGTTAAAACCGGTTCTTGTCCTTGATATATTTGTTTTCTACTCTCAAGTTTCGAGGACGAAACTTTTTAAAAGGTGGGGTGATTGTAACACCCGGAAATGTACCCTATTTTTCTAGTGAAAATATTTTACGGACACTTTTCAGCGAAATTTAGTTTTAATTTAGAATTTAATTTTCCGAGTCGAATTTAGAATTTCCGAGTTCGTATTTGGAATTTCCGCGAGATTTCATGTAAAGCTCGTCTTGAGCCGTCTTTGACTTTTTCTTGACTTTTCCACTTACTCACCCTACATATACTCCCTCATAACCCTAACTCCCTCACAACTCAATCTTCTTCTTCCTCATCATAAACACCAAAACCTAGCCTCCATATTCTTCCAAGTTTAGAATCGTCGCTACGTCTTCATTTCTTGCTCAAATTGACGTAAGTTCGTCTTATTCTTCCCCTCTCATCTTCCTCTATCCGTATTGGTAATAAAATTACCGTCTTTCTCGCTTTTACATTTATCCGTCTTTCTCAAAGGTGAATTATATTCATCTTTTATTACCTAATTGTAGGTGGAGACTAGGAAGGTTTAGAAATCGTTTAAAGACGCGAAAAGGTAACGGTGAAGGGTTACTCGATATCATTTACGTGTTTTATGTGTTTTCTAGGCTAGTAATCGTATTTAGATTATGGTTAGTATGCTTAGGACTTGTGTTGTTGTTGTTGGTTGTTGTTAGTGGTTAATTGATATGTGAATTGATGGTTTGTTATGATAAATGAGGATTTTTGGTTGTTGATAACATGTTGATTTTGATCATGCTGAATCCCGTGGCGGACGCAGGCTGCCTCGTAGGACGCAGGCTGCGTCGTGGTGACGCAGGCTGCATCATTCGCTGCCAACAGAAATTTTCCTGCACTGACCCCTTTTCGTAAAATGATCATATCTCCTTCGTTACTTGCTTGTTTTGGGCGTGTGACATCCCGTTGGAACCGTAAGAGGATAAGCTATCACCTCCATTTAGAATTTCTGCATTTGCATGTCTAGAACTCTAGTTATGACCGTTTGAAGTGGACCCTTGTTTTCGTTGGTTTCCAAACAACGTTGTTTTGGAGAGGTGATCTATGTTTTTATTCATTATGCTTCATAAACTTGTTCTAATGCTTATGTATCATGTATTGACTCATGTTTATCATATTTAAACTTATATGATTCCCTATTCTCATGTTTTGTGACGGTTTTTGGTATGTTCCCACTTGGAGTCGGTTTTTACAAACGTTACGGTTTGAGCACTATTTTGTCTTGTGCTTTGTACTCTCATTCCCTTGGCTACCTTCCCGTTCGTAAGGCTGGAATGTCGGAACGGAGAGGTATCCTACTGCTTAAATGCATGTGTTAGTGGGCATACGACGACGTTGTTGGGAGTTGAACGCTATGCGTTGTTCGACCCGGCCGTCAAATGTTGTGTACTTGCGAGGTGGTGTTATTTGCATGTAGCGTACCGCTTGTTATGAGGCTTGAGCTCTTTTCCGCCTCTTTCGTGAATTGATCTACCGAATTTGGGGTACTCGGCGTTATTTTGTAAGACTGAGTCTTGGATGCGAAACGTTTTATCGCATGTCGAACCGGAAAATGTGATTTCGGGATTCTGGCCAGTTTTAGACTAGGACCGGGTATTTATATCGTCGTTCTACCAGGAGGAAATTAGTCTACATATACGAAATGTAGCATCGTGTATGAGTTCAGGGAAATGCTTATCTCGTGGATGCCTGTTAATCATACTTGCCATGTACACAGTGCTAGTACGTTTCATTTACCGTGAGAGATGTCGTATGTGAGTCGTTGTCTTTGAATGCGTGATTTCATGATATTATTCATGGTCATTGCAGGATTGGGCACCGTCTATGTATTGGTATGTTTGAATGGATGATAATATGATGGATTTATTGTGATCATCGCATGATTTGGCATGGTTGTTTGTCGAGTCTCAATCTTATCAAACTTATACCGCTAACGGTGAGATGCAAGCCCTAGTGAGCGTATTCGGTTGCCTAAGAGTGTCTTTCCCCGAGTCTTTGAATAACATGATGGTTTCGGATTTGATTTCCATATGATCTTATCATTATATATTGGATTGCCTATCTATCCTTATCGTATCTCACATGTATATCTATATGTATGCATGCTCTACCTTTGTATCTCCTTTGATGTACGTTTAATGTGATATGGCTGGGAGAACCCGGAGTTACTCCCCACTGATTGTGGCGTTCATGTTTTTCATGAATGAACAGGTTGCTTGCATGGATGGCTTTTTGCTTATGCTATTTTGGGTTCGGGTGTGAGCTAGCGGGCGTTGTCCCTGGAAGTTTCACCTCTAGACGATTTAGCTAGTTTTGCTAAACACTTATTCTTTGCTAACATTTTGAGAGACCCCGTCTCTTGGTTGTATTTCGTACTTAGTTTGTAATATTTTGACACTCCTCGTATTATCTATCTTGCATGTATAAAAGTTTTTAAAATACCGTATTTCCGCATATTATTTCACATGCTTGTATGTTTTATATTTCCGCATTCGCGAGGGTTGTCACAGTATTGCGATTAATTGATCATATAAGGGAGATAATGATTGGATCATTATAATTCACCAAAGTTATGAATTGGATTCTCACTTTGGGATTGTGACTAAACATCGCAAGTTATCTGAAATAAGAAAGATCAATTACATAGTCAAATCGAGTTAATGATCTCACATTTGGGTATGTACAATCCATACAAGCCTCAAGATAAGATCTTTTAACGCCAATACAACTCCATACGAGCTATGGAAGGGATAATAACCCTAACTTTGTTCAAGTATTTAGCTTTGGTATAGAACAAGTCTATTGAGAAGCTATAATACGAAGTCTAAACAAATAAAGTCTACTATAGATCGCTCAAAGTTAATACGAGCATTCTACCCCTATGTACCTAGAGAAAAAAGTTGTTTGTGGCCAAGGAAAATAGCTCATGAAGCTATCCAAACGAGATTTCTACCCATTTAAACCTAGAGAACAAAGCTGTTTGTGGCTCATGGTGGTATCCTTCTTCAAAATATGTGTATTTTCGAAAGGATAGAGTGGGAGAAAATTTGCCACAAACTAATGTCTAATAGGGAAACAAGAGAAAATATTCTTAAGTCGTCCAGGGTTAAGGGTTGATAGTTAAAATTCTTGCTTTTTGAAAGTAATAAGACTATGATCTATGAAATGGCTGTTATTAGTAATACCTATTCGAATTTGTTGCATAAGAGCCTTACGATCCAAGATGGAATCTATGTAAATAAATAAATTTACTTGGAAAGGTTTGGATCTCTCTAGGGTAAATTAAAACTTTAAAGTAAAGAATTGCATATAAGTTAAAATATAACCATCTTTGAGATCTAAGAATGTTGTTACTACACCTCATTGAAATTATATGTATAACAAGTAGTTGTTAAAACCCACTTTTATGAATGGGTATTTAGAAAAGGGGTGTGTATGTGACACAAACATATAATATCATACAGATCTTGAGAGATCAAATTTGTGATCTTAAGTAAACGCTTAAGAGGTTGTAATGATCATTTTATGATAAGAGAGAACGATATCCTCGAATTGTCGAAGAGCCATGTTTATACATGAAGTTAAGTGGGAGTTAAAATTATCATGTTTGGACATGACGATTAGTGGGAGAAAATTGTCTTCCATGTCTTGTATGTAAGAGACATATTATTCGTTGGAAATAATGTACTGACATTGTCTTCCGTGAAGGAGGGTTTGGGAAATCATTTCTAGATGAAAGACTTGGAAGAGGCATATCGTATCTGAAGTATCCGATATCTATACTGATAGATAATAAGGGATAGTGGCATCAAGATAAGAATTTTATATTGATAAAGATTCTTCATTTGAGGATCACCAAACTAAGTTATTCATATTGATGGAAGTGGAATCACTTTGAAACTGTCATAGTCATTCACTGAACTTAAGAGTTGTTGATCACATGAAATCAATTACAAATGTTTCCGCCATTAGACCAATCACGTATGCTAAGATATGCACTTACCTTGATGACTTGTATGCTTGGAGCAAGACAAGCCAATAACAAATCAATCCATATGAGAGTAATTGGATAGCCTTTTAAGAACATCCATGAAGTTCTCGAGGATAACTAAGGATTTATTCTTCTGTTTGGTAGAGATAACTTAGTGATGTGTTTAAAGTTACACAAGCCCAAGTTTCCAAACTTGCAAGGATTTATCGAAATACAAGGTTAACTTTTGTTGTATTCAAAGCAAATAACTAAAAGGCATGATTGAAGAGTCAATCATTAAGAATTCTATAAATAGAGTCTAAGTACATTATAATAAGGATAAGATGGCTTATAAGGAACAAAAAGTAGATCATTTCACCAAGACACCCATCACATAGTAGCATGATAACAAGTGGGAGCATATTTCAAGTTAAAGAACCCAACACTAGATAGAGATCTAGAAATGTACTTAGATAAATTCATGTTATTAGGAATAACATTGAATAGAAGGAAAAAACAGTTCATAAGATTGGAATAAATGGATACATGGTATATCCACTACCCAAGCCTTTATTGCATTTGGACAATATTTCCATGTAGTATCATGGAACTTTTATACTTTAGGTTTTAAGATATGAAGCAATGACATTGTGTTGATTGTTCATATATGATAATCACATTTGTTGTTTGAGTTTCTAAAACTCATTTTGGGCTTTTTTTATATCAAAATAGGTTGTAATGACAACTTTGAACCCTATTAAAGTGAACTGGATTAACATAGCATTGACCCCTAGTTTCTTATATGAGGTGACGTCTCCAAGTAACTGGAGTGTGATGCGATTGATGGCAAGTTCAAGTGCCATAGGGTCATAAGGAATGACTAGTCGATCACATAGGCAGACTGTATGGGACACTCTGTCGGGCAGTGACAGCTTATAGAGTTCTGGCAAATCATATAGCTTGATCGTGGCGAGAGCTACTATAGTATTTTGTTTGAGTCAATTCTTTGTCTAAAGACTGTTCGCCTAAGGTGCACAGTTTCAGAGTGACTTTGATTTATGCTCTACGACCTTCGTAGCTGGGGTCAAATGGGCACTTTTGGGTCATGATGAGTTGTGGGTATTCGAAGGAAATAGGGCAATAGGAATTGTCCACCCCTTATTAGGGTTATTTAAAACCTCAAGGCCGCTGGAGGAGTAGTAAGATGGAAATGCGTGGCCACGCTCGGAAAGTATATGTGGTAGATAATTATGGTCAAACAGATACTCTCCAGATCAAGTAAACCACTCTTGATATGATCGGATGCAAGTACGACCTGCAAGACACCTTGTGTTGAGTGGGAGATAGTAATACGACAAGAGAATTGGTGACTCACACTTGTCTCGGACAAGTGGGAGATTGTTGGAGTATGTGTCCTCGACAATAGTGCGATTGCATGATTAAATCTTAATAAAAATAATACAAAGGGATGATAAATATTATAGTCAACTTATCCACATTAATCGGTAACGATTGACTTACTAGAGTTTGACTTTACTGTCGTATGACAGTGATGATCAGTTGATCCCTTGAGGCCACACCGAAAGGACGATTCCTTAATCATGAAAGTTCAATAATTGTATAGCGATACAGATTAATGAATCCCTTAATTTGAAAAAGTATAAATTATAAGTGAGAATTATATCGTATTCTAATATGATTAAATAAGATTCAATTTATGAGTCGAACAATACATTAGAAAGAGATGAGAGAAAATTTAGAGAGTGAAACTCTCTGAAATTCTAAAGGACGCATTACTCTTACGCAATGGCAAAGAATAACAAATTCCCAAATAATCTCAAAAATAGTACTAATAATTCATCAATTAATATAACAAAAAATAAAAAAACATCAGAAGTTCATTATGCTAGTAGTAGTTTGCATAATAATATAAATAATATACTCAAATCTGCTCGGAAACCTAATCATAGGGTTACTCCGTTACGATTTGAGAAGGATTTGGAATCGATTAAAGAAGATGAGGAACTGGAAGATGTGATTGCTAATGTAGATGTCAGGGATGAACGCCCTCTTCTACAACTATCATCAGAGGATGTAGCAGATGAGATTCATTACTCATCAACTGCGGTTTTCTGTTATGTATTAGGGGTGAACCCACCGAGTAATGTAATTACTGGGTTTATTAAAAGAGTTTGGCAAAGTAATGGTGTTGATAAGATCTTATTCTTCCCAGAATGGGTTGTTTATGGTGCGTTTTAAGACTAAGAAACAACAACAATTTGCTCTCACTAATGGGCATGTATTATTTGATAATAAACCTGTTATTATCAAGGAATGAAGCCCACAAGTGGAATTGATTAAACATTATGTTAAGAGGTTTCCAATTTGGATGAAATTGTTTGATCTTGAAGTGAAGTTATGGGGAAAGAAATGTCTGAGGAAAATTAGTGAAAGAGTTGGGACTTATATTGGGCAGGATTTCGCTAAGGAATTACGGTTTATGGATGAACTACGGAAGACTCAACATCTTAGAATAGAATATGATTGGTTACCTGTTTCACGTGCTCAATGTAAAGGGGATCGGACATGTTAAGGAGAAGTGCAGGAAGGTGGATGTTAATGATGGGATAAAGGTATGGAAACCTAGGTTTCATGGTGCTAGTGGACAAATTGTTCCTCCATGTAAGATGGGGCTGAATTTGAATGTGAAATCTGCATCAGTGCTTGATCCTAAGCCTAGGGTAAGTGCTCCTCTAAGCACTCTTATTGAGGTTGCTCCTACCAATTCCCCTAAGGTAACAGTGGGGAGTGAGACTTCTGTGGGGAAAGAAGTTGATGAGCAATCTTTGCCACGAATAATTTTATCTCGGATGCTGACACATGAATTCCCTGAGAGTAGACAGTATGCAGAGGGTGGGATTACATTCTTGGATGCTTTAAACATGACAATCTCTAAGAGTGTGAGTACAAGAAAGGGAAGAATGAGCATAGTCCAATTCGATAATGGGTAGTGTAGGTTTTTTTATCATTAGAGCATACTTGTTATCATGCTACTATGTGATCATTAGAGTGTGAGTATAGAGTATGAATAAACAGAATGAAATATGAGGGTTTCTCAACCAGAATAAAATTGGTCTTTTTGGTCTTTTAGAAACTAAGGTTAAGGGGAACTCTTGGGATAAAGTAAAGAATACTGTATGTAAGGATTGGTCTGTGTGCACGAATAATAGTCATGAAGTAGGTGGTAGGATTTGGCTAATTTGGCAGCCTACCCAGTTTATGGTGGATATAAAGGTAGTCACTGATCAATGTCTTCATGCTATTGAGACAGATAAGCTCATAGGGGTAAGTTTCTGTTTTACTATGATTTAAGGATTTAATAAAGCTAAGGAAATGGCGGGTCTATGGAGTGTCCTTACTATGATTAATAGAACCATTGATAGAGCATGGATTGTTTGTGGGGATTTTAATAGTTTGATGAATCTAAATGAAAGAATTGGTGGAGCAGTAGTCATGTGGAATGACATTATACCTATGAAACATATGACTGATGTGTGTAATCTCACTAAACTCAATGGTCACCCTCAAGACTCAGATCATAACCATGTGCACTGTCTCTTCCATGGCAGGACCATGAAGAGCGACCCACATAGACTATGAAGTTGGTATCCCGCTACCGCTCCATATTAAACAACTCCAAACACCGTGACCGCAGTCACCAGAATTCATAAAACTCAATCACAATAGAACCTGTCACAACCATATCACAATACACATCTCATAACCAATCACATATACATCAACTGAGTAGGATTCACCTACGTTTTAGCATTCCGAGAAATCATCAATATATAGCAATCCAATCATATGAATCGTCATCAATGGAATCTGAACACCCAATCTAGCACAATCAACAAGTGGGGAAGAACAATCAACATTTCATCAAACATCTTGCCTACATTAGAAAAATTAGTATAATCACTACTAACTTTATTAAAACTAGTCTAATAATAATAATCCAACATGAAATCTAACCAAGTTAATAACAATCCCGAAATTTGAGAAATCAAAGGAATAGAAGAGATAAGAAACTCACCAAAAGAATCAAGATAGAAAGATGAAAGACCGATCATATATAGAAGGTCTATAACAATTGATCCAAATACGAAGATCATAAATCAGGCTAAATAAAATGATTGATTATTATTTAGGAGAGTTTTAGAGAGAGAATAGGGTATGAGTGGCAGAATGAGTGTTATCAAAACATAACCCCTTTCACAAGCCACAAAATGGATTTGCGGAAAAAACTGAAATCGACTGAAACGCTGTAACACCCCGTGTTCTATAATAAATTTTATTCGGAAATTTATTTATTAAATTAATTATTTTCCGGGTTTAATTATTTATTTTATATTTAACGTTTACAATCTCTATTTTATTATTTCCGATTTTGCCTAATTCAGGATAAGTTAAAGTGTCCGTGCCCGATTTTACAATTTTAATTTATTGGCTTCTGCTTTTATATAAACTCTCCGAGCGTTTAAATTATTCTAAACTTGATTTGTGATTGGATTACTCAGCTTGTGAGCTAATGGACCAAAAGCCCAGTTAATCTCTCTTTTTTTTTTTTGGTAAAAGGTAAGTATATTAATAATCAAATCAACCAATACAACTATCGTTAAATTTACATCCATCATAAACAGTAAATTACAAAAGGCATCAAAATAAAAGTTGGTTTATCCAGTTTGCCTCTCTGTTTGATATGAGAGTTGTATTCCTAGGCCAGAATCTGTCTGTGACAGCTTTAAGAATTTGGTGAACAATTGCTTTAGGATGAGGAACCTACTACTCAATCCGAGCCTTGTTCCTTGCATTCCAAATAAGGTATGTGAGCCCAACATGACATGCACAATTAATCCTCCTTTGAAGTTGATTTCTACCCTCCATGTTGATTGCCAATGCCACAGCTCTGTAGCAGGGAACGTGATCTGCAAATGTTACTGTAAAAGGAGAACAGAGCTGCTACTAAAGTGACACTGATAGAACATATGATTATGACTCTCATCATCATCAGCACATAAATAATAAAGAGAGCCTTGTCAAAAGCCCATCTTAATCATTCGATCTCTGGTTAATAATCTTTGCCGCTGCACTGCTCGAAATATAAAAGACCACATGGGAATATTCATTGAATTCCAACAAACAAATCTCCATTGCACCCTCGGCCTAGCCATTCTCAGCTAGTTATAACCCTCAGAAACAGTGTACTCTTTATGAGAACCCAACCAGCATTCATTAGTGTAGGCTGGAGCAAAACTACTCATCACATGAGCAATTTTCCTGAACGAACAGCTACAGTCACTAGGAGGTCTGTAGTTAGTCCAGTCACCACCCTTCATATACACATGATTAATCTAGCGCACCTTCAGATGGTCCTTCTTGTTTGCAATCCACCAAACATACTTTCCAAACAAAGCCTTGTTCCACTGCTTAGAAGCTTTGATACCAAGTCCTCTTTCATCTTTTGGACTACAACAAGTATCCCACATAACATTAGGATATCTCAAGTAAGATTCAGTCCCACCCCAGAGATAACTTCTACAAATTGAGTCAATTTTGTTCACGATACCATTTTGTATGGGGAAGATACTAGCCCAATAAGAGTGCAAACAGGTTAGCACTGAGTTAATCAAGGCTAGTCTACCTGCAGAGGATAAATGTTTGGCACCCCATGATCAGATGCTCGCAAGAATTTTATCAGTAAGCTTGAGACCATCAAGTTTAGTGAGTTTCTTAGAAGAGATAGGCACACCCAAGTATTCGAAAGCGAGGTTACCCTTTCTGAACCCTAAAACAATAAAAATATCATTAATAGCCCGAGTAGGCATCCCATTAAAATGGATATCAGATTTCTCTCTATTGAAGCATAGCCAAGATGCTTTAGGGAAATTAGTAAAAGCTCTCAACAACCACATAATAGAAGCAGAGTTACCGTTAGAGAATAATATAAGATCATCAACAAAGAGCAAATGATTTAATCTGATACTGCCACACAAGGGATGAAATTTAAAGTCATCTTGCTTGCCTACAACATCCAAAATCATGGAAAACTAATCCATACAAATGGTAAAGGGGAGAGGAGAAAGAGGATCACCCTGTCTCAACCCTCTTTGACCAATAAAGAACCCAAAGGAATTACCATTCAAAGAGAGATAATAAGAAGGAGTTGTAACACAAATCATAATTCTATCAATAAAAGCCTGAGGGAAATTAAGGGCAAGGACCATATGATAAAAGAAGTCCCATTCAATGGTATCATAGGCCTTCCTCAAGTCTATTTTGATAAACACATCTAGGAGAGGCAGCCTTAATATTGTACAAACGAACAATATCCTGACAAATTAAGACATTTTCAACAATTTTCCTCCCTTTAACAAAACCTCCTTGAGTAGAGCTCACAATAGAAAACTTATTTTAGCTAGTAGGTTGCACCTTTAATTTCCATCGTGCGGGTCATTTGCGCTGTTCTCTTCTTCTTTCTCACTTTTAACTCCATTGTTATGCATCTTTCCTTGTTTCAAATGCAAAGATAAATTATATATTTACAATTCTGGATCTTACATAAACAATATAATCGATTTCTTATATTTTTATGAGATATATTTGGATGGACATTAGACCTAAATTTATGGTTCTTATTTTGAAGAGTAAAGAAGAGGATTTCTATTAATGACGATTATATGGAGATTCTTTTATAAAGTGCATTCTTTATTAATTGTGTTTATAGAAAGTGAATTAATTAACATGAATGATGATTATCTATATGATTTGATGCGTGTATCGTAATTATTATACATGTTTGATTTTTTTATTTAAATTGTATATCTAATTGTTGTTTAAAATATCATGTTGGCGTTGTGGTGTGGAGTAGGGTTCAAGATTCGAAACCTAGCCTTTGTTGGTGATTCACGACCCTAGGAAGGTGCCGTAGGGTTTATCGTAGACTCCCTTGAGAGGATAGGCTATGGTTTTGTTAATTAGGGTTTTACTTTGTTATTTAGAGTTTTGATATATAGCTTTAAGGTTATAGTATATTAGACTATAACTTCGTGCGTTAGCTACGTATATTATACCCGTTAGAGCTATAACTTAGAAAATGACGTTATGGTGCCGTATACTAGAACAAGACTCGTTGTGGTGACATGATGGTTGATGTCATGCAGTCGACCCATCGTTATATGTGTTATAGAAGACTAAACTATGACGGAAGAGATTTGAAGCTTATGATACTATAACCTCGCAAGTATAACTAAGGTTATAGCTGAAAGCACTATAACTTTCCTGGAGTTAAGTGAAGGTTATAGTTGATGATAATATAACGTGATATGCTTAACTAAGGTTATAGTTGGAGTTAGGACCCGTTCTTTTGGACTGAATTTTGCTGAACTTTTCTAAACCGAACTTATAGGAGATGAACTTTTCTGAACTGGACTTATAGGAGTTGAACTTTTCTGCACTTATAGGAGCTGAACTTTTCTAAACTGAACTTATAGGAGCTGAACTTTTTTTAACTTAACTTATAGGATATGAAGTTAACTTAATTTAATTTAACTTAATTTTATTAATATTATTATTACACTTTGTAAAGATACTATTAAAAAAATATATTTAGTGTAAAATAAAAAATAAGATAATAAATTTATCTATATATATATATATATATATATATATATATATATATATATATATATATATATATATATATATTATGTTACACTTATAACATCTTTTTTGTAATCATCTATTTTCATTTAATCCTTTTCCCATTCTCTTTCTTTTTAATCTCCATCTTTTTTGCCAAATATTTGTCCTTATAAATATAATTGTACATCTAACTTAAAGATTAGTGTTATTTAAGAAATTCTAGGAAAGTAAATATAAAATGACCATCAATTTAACTTGAAGGCACAAATAAATAAATGGTATATAAATAGTTAAATTAATAATAAATAACGTGAAAAGGTCTCTCCTAATATATGAAAAGACAACTCGTATATTAGGATTAAATGAATAGCTTAGTTTACATATAAAAGTGGATCGTCTTACGGGATTGTCTTATTTTATAAATCATATTAATTTTAATTAATAAGTTGTTAACAAGTATAACATAAATAATTTTATATAAGTTAAGTTAAAGTTGTGGGAACGTTTCTGAGCTGAACTTATAGGAGCTTAACTGAACTTATAAGAGCTAAACTGAACTTATAGGAGCTGAACTTAATTCAACTTAATTTTGCTAAACTTTTCTGAACTGAACTTATAAGAGCTTAACTGAACTCAAAGGGAGTGACTTTAAGTCCAAAAGAATAAGGCCTTACTATAACTTCAGAAAGGTTAAGTGAAGGTTATAGACGATGTTACTATAACGTTGAATATACACATGATTCTATACTTGATGTTAGGGTAGCTCAGACTGTAACATGATTTCTAAAGTGTATTGTTATAGTTGTGACAACCCTCGCGAATGCGGAAATATAAAACATACAAGCATGTGAATTATATAGCGGAAAATACGGTATTTTAAAAACCTTTATACATGCAAGATAGAAAAAATACGAGGAGTGTCAAAATATTACAAACTAAATAAAAATACCATAAGAGACGTACTCTCTCAAAGCTTTAACAAAAGACAAAGTAATTAGCAACTAGCTAAACAACGTCTAGAGGTGTTTCATCCAGGGACAACGCCCGCTAGCTCAACCCCGAACCCAAAATAGCATAAGCAAAAAGCCATCCATGCAAGCAACCTGTTCATTCATGAAAAACATGAACGCCACAATCAGTGGGGAGTAACTCCAGGTTCTCCCAGCCATATCACATTAAACGTACATAGAAGGAAATACGAAAGTAGAGCATGCATACATATAGATATACATGTGAGAAATGATAAGAATAGATAGGCAACTCAATATATCATGATAAGAGCATAAGAGTTACAAGTCCGAATCCATCATGTGATACAAAGACTCGGGGAAGACACTCTTAGGCAACCGAATACGCTCACTAGGGCTTGCATCTCACCGTTAACAGTATAAGTTTGATAAGATTGAGACTCGAGAAACAAACCATACCAAGTCATGCAATGACCATGAATAAATCCATCATGTTATCATCAATTCAAACAACCCAATACATAGACGGTCCCCAATCATGCAATGACCATGAATAATATCATGAAATCACGCATTCAAGAACGACGACACAAGACGACATCTCTCACGGTAAATGAAACGCACTAGCACCGTGTACATGGCAAGTATGATTAACAGGCATCCACGGGATATGACATTTCCCTGAACT
>JAIUZE010047359.1:0-53791 GCA_022085475.1 Heliosperma pusillum | reverse complement strand
ATAAATAGTGACTAATTTAGCAAATATACTTCCGGTTTTAATCTGATGATGAAATTTTAGTATGTTGTCACATGCATGTTTTCTGGTCATACTGGAAAATTTTAGACTTATGTGATTTGTCTTGCATGATTTATGAATTTTTAATGTAAAAATGGCATAAATAGTGACTAATTAAAAACAATATAGCTAAAATATTATTCATGTCAAGAGAAAATTGTTCCTGGTTGCATAAATGTCCCACATTTCAGAACTAAAGTTGAAAATTTAATATGATTAATTTTTGCATGCTTTATGTATTTTATTTGATAAAATCGATAAAAGCGCAACCATTTTTCTCAAAACCGATTCGAAATTTTTAAACCATGATTTTTGACATTATGAGTGTCATGGAAATGTTCCAGAATGTAAAAAAATTTAAAATTCGAATTTTGAAATTATTGTAATTTAATTTGGATTTATTTGATTAAAATATGATTTTGAAGTCTAATTATGAGCAATTATACAACAACAAGTTGAATTATTGTCAAAATTGAGTGATGACTAATTTTTGAGGCCTAAATGAGTTGGGATAATTAACTTGGACTTAAATATGATTTAAGTATTGTTTGGTGATTTTAAAATGTTATTATCACGCATTTCCGTAAAACCGGGTTATATTCGATATAAACCGTTAATTAGTGCGATTTGGCATTTAACATGAGCATGTTTTATACATATTATAATGCTGCATTTTATTTATGAATGTCATATTTTCAATTTATGAATGTCATATTTTGGTTATTGTAATTTGGAATTATGTAATTTTTTCCTTGTATGGCCTTAGTTTTAATCGATATTGCCCGAAATGTAAGGGAATATTGATTCGGTTGTAATTTAATGTGATCTCGAATCACTTTTATTGTATTATTTTATTTTACAAATGTATAATAGGAAATTATTGTAATTTTATTATATATTTTGTAACTAATTGTAAAACCGGAGTTTCCCACAGACGGTGCCATTCGGAAAGGAGTTCCGAGAGAGAGACGGTGACCTTGGGAGGCGTGCTTATGAAGTTCAAGGGACCAAAGGAGTTGGTTTCCGAATTTGTAATAGAATATATGATTTTCTATTATAGGAAAGGCCATACTAGGAGTTTTATTTTTATGCTTGCATTTTATTTAATATGTTTGCATGCATTACCAAATCGCCATAACATGACATGCATTTATATCGAGTATTCGACCGTGTCAATTAAAATTATCATTAATTCTTCAATTTAATTCACTTAAACGAGATAGATAATAAATTGTCATGACCTCTCATATTAAATAATTGAGATCAAGCCTTACCAAATGTTAGAACCCATGAATCCCAATTTCGCAAGGAAGTAGGCTCGGCTCACCGGGGTGCTAAACTTGTTACGTTGGGTAAATGGGGTAATAAATGTTATTATTTCGAAATTTGGATTGAGCTCAACGGAAGTATTCGCGACCGTAGCCGCATGTGTTCCGGGCTTAAGATAAATATTAAAGTAATATTATCGACAGAGAATTCTAATGTAGAATCGATTAAAGAGTTAATCCACCGAATTATGTTGATAAGGGATGAATCGGCTTACCGTGCCCAAGTTGATATGAATTTGGATCTTGGAATCATTTATGATAGTTGGGTAGAGGTCACTATATAAATGCTTAACTTGTTTAAAATGTTTGCAAGTTTAAAACGATAATTATTAATTATTTCCTTCATCTCCTTTTGTAGTTTCATTTTACCGCAATGGATACATCTCATTCTACCGTACCTATCACCATTGATTCATATCACAAATCATTTGATGAAATTTGCTCTCAATATAATCTTGATACGACTAGAGAACTTCATTTGGGAATAGGTTCCGATGGGAATCTCAACTTTGTTACCTCCTCCAAACCCCCTTTGCCAAAACTTTTGGTGAAAGAGTCTTGGGAAGACAATCTCACCAACAAGATGCAATCCTTGTCTTTGGAAGCAAGGAGAGATCAAGAAGCAAGTGGGAATATTAGCAACAAAAGTCTTGCACCAAAGATGAAATGGTTTAAATATAAGAGGAAGCAAGGTAAAAAGTATAAGAGAAACGGAATAGGTAATAAGACTACCAAAGATCCGCAATTCAATGATGAATGCAATTATTGTCATGGCATGGGCCATTGGATGAGGAATTGTCCCATCTACTTGGAACATATTAGAGATGGACTAGTGATTCCACTCGGTAATACACTCTCCGAAATTTTTGTTATTGATATAAATTATACCTCCACCTCAACATGGGTATTGGATACCGGTTGTGGTTCTCACCTTTGTAATCATTTACAGGGGCTAAGAAACGTGGAGAAGCTAGGCAAGGGTGATGTGGATCTACGACTTGGAAATGGAGCTAGGGTAGCCACCACTTCTAAGGGGACCTACGTACTTGTTTTAGCTAGTGGTTTTGAATTGTACTTGAATAATTGTTATTTTGTACCTTCTTTGTCTAAAAACATAATATCCGTAGCCATGTTAGACATGGAAGGTTTTACTTTTGCAATAAAAAACAATTGTTGTATGATTTCAAAGAATGACTTGGTCTTAGGCCAAGGTAATTCTATTAATGGTATTTATGTTCTTGAGACATCTAATTCATCAAGAGATATCTATAACATTCAATCAAAAAGACTCAAGTCAAGTGATCCAAATGAGTCATACATTTGGCATTGTCGATTAGGTCACATAAATGAGAATCGCATCAAAAGACTAGTATCGACTAGTATAATTAAACCGTTTAATTTTCAATCTTTTGGTATATGCGAATCTTGTCTCCTAGGGAAAATGACTCGTAATCCTTTTAGTGGTAAAGGGACACGAGCAAGCGAACTATTGGGCCTTATACATACCGATGTATGTGGACCAATGACTATTTCTGCTAGGGGTAATTATGACTACTTCATTACATTCACAGATGATTTAAGTAGATATGGGTATATTTACTTAATCAAATATAAAAGTGATGCTTTTGAGAAACTCAAGGAATTTCAAAATGAGGTAGAAAACCAATTGAACAAAAAGATCAAAACACTACGATCCGATCGTGGTGGTGAGTATCTTAGTAATGAATTTGATTCACACTTGAAGAATTGTGGCATTGTATCACAACTATCTCCACCTGGAACACCTCAACTTAATGGTGTAGCCGAAAGGAGAAATCGAACCCTACTTGATATGGTTCGATCTATGATGAGTCAAACCGAGTTGCCAGACTCATTTTGGGGATTTGCAATCCAAACCGCCATAATATCATTGAATAAAAGCCCAACCAAAGCAACCGAAAAGACTCCATATGAGATGTGGAAAGGGAAAGTCCCAAATTTGTCCTATATGAAGATTTGGGGATGCGATGCTTTTGTTAAGGTAAAGACCGACAGTAAGCTAGCTCCAAGATCCGAAAAGTGCATTTTCGTAGGTTATCCAAACAACTCTCATGGTTACTACTTCTACAAACCTCAAGAAAACAAAGTGTTTGTGTCTAGTGAGGCTGTCTTTTTAGAAAGGGAACATATTTCTAAAAGCCAGAGTGGGAGAAAATTTGAACTTAACGAAGTTCAAGAGCCACAAACTGAAGAGGAGACGTTAGAAGATGTTCCTTCGTCGTCCAATTCTGTTGTTATACCATCTGTACCTAGGAGGTCCGGAAGGGTTAGTCACCAACCCGATAGATACATAGGTATTATCGAAGAAAATAACAATTTTGACTTGTTACTTTTAGAAAGTGATTAACCCACGACCTACAAAGCTGCAATCTCTAGTCCGGATTCCAATTTATGGCTAGAAGCCATGAAATCCGAAATGAATTCTATGTATGAAAATCAAGTTTGGGACTTGGTTGATTTTCCTGAAGATGTGAGACCTCTTCAATGCAAATGGATCTTTAAAGTAAAGAATGGCATAGAAGGACATGATGATGTCTACAAGGCAAGACTAGTTGCAAAAGGTTTTACTCAAATTCATGGTCTTCACTATGACGAAACTTTTGCTCCTGTTGCCATGCTAAGATCTATTCGGATAATGTTAGCGATTGCCGCATTTCATGACTATGAAATATGGCAAATGGATGTCAAAACTGCCTTCCTAAATGGGTATTTAGAGGAGGAAGTGTATATGATACAACCCGAGGGTTTTGTAGATCCAAAAGATCCTAACAAAGTATGCAAGCTTAAGAGATCCATTTATGGTCTTAAGCAAGCATCGAGAAGTTGGAACCATCGTTTTGATCATGTTATAAAAGAAAATGGTTTCACTCGAAGTGTCGAAGAACCATGTTTATACATGAGATTTAGTGGGAGAAATGTTGTCTTCCTTATATTGTATGTAGATGACATACTTCTCATTGGGAATGATTTACCAATGCTTACCTCTGTCAAGGGATGGTTGGGGAATCATTTTCAAATGAAAGATTTAGGAGAAGCACAACGCATATTAGGTATCCGGATCTATAGAGATAAATCCAAGAGGATATTGGCTTTAAGTCAGGAATCTTATATTGATAAGATTCTTCGACGATTCAACATGGACAAATCCAAGAGAGGTCTTGTTCCTATGGGTAGTGGGATCTTTTTGAGCAAGTCTCAATCACCCACCGAACCTGAAGAGGTTGAACGCATGAAATTGATCCCCTATGCTTCTGCCGTAGGATCGATCATGTATGCCATGATATGCACACGTCCTGATGTCTCGTATGCTTTGAGCATGACAAGTAGATATCAAGCCAATCCAGGTGAGAGTCACTGGATAGCCGTAAAGAATGTCCTTAAGTACTTGAGAAGGACTAAGGATACATTCTTAGTGTTTGGAGGAGAGTCTGAATTATGTGCTAAAGGTTACACTGATTCAAGTTTCCAAACCGATAGGGATGATATGAAATCTCAAGGTGGTTTTATTTATATGATAAATGGAGGTGCGGTTAGCTGGAAGAACTTCAAAGAGTCAGTTATTGCGGATTCTACAACGGAGGCTGAGTACATTGCAGCATCTGAGGCTGCTAAGGAAGCTGTTTGGATAAGGCAGTTTTTAGAGGGGCTAAGGGTAGTTCCTTCTGCCAAAGATCCTATCACGATCTTTTGTGATAACAGTGGGGCGATCTTTCAAGCTAAAGAGCCCAAGTCTAGTAATAAGTCTAGACATGTACTTAGAAAATTTCATGTTATAAGAGATTACATTGAAAGGAAGGAGATTGCGATATGTAAGGTTGGGACAAATGATAACATTTCTGATCCCTTAACCAAGCCCTTATCGCAGGCTAAGCATGACCAACACGTTGTTTCCATGGGTCTTAAACGCATGCCAAATTTGTATTAGATTATGAGATATGAAATAAAAATTGTGTTTTTATTAATCATATATGATAATCACTTTTATCGTTTGAGTTATATTTTAACTTTTATTATGTAACTTTGTTATATCCAAATGGGTTGTAGAGACAATTGGACCCCATTAAAGTGAACTGGATTAACATTGTATTGACCCATAGTCACTTATATGAAGTAACACCTCGAAGTGACTATAGTGTGGTGCGATTGATGGCAAGTTCAAGTGTCATAGGGTCATAGGGATGACCAATCGATCACATAGGCAGACTATATGAGACACTCTGTCGGGAAGTGACCGCTTATAGAATTCTGGCAATTCTTGTAGCCTGGTCGTGGCAAGAGCTACTAGTATTCTTTTGAGTCAATTCTTTGACTAAAGACTGTTCACCTAAGGTGGCACAGTTTCAGAGTGACTTTGATTTATGCTCTACGACCTTCGTAACTGGGGTCAAATGGGCATCTTTTGAGTCATGATGAGCTGTGGCTATGCAAAGGGAATAGTGCGATAGGAATTGTCCACCCCTTGTCAGGGTTGTTTTAAATCTCAAGGCCACTCGAGGAGGAGTAAGCTGAAAATGCGTGGCCACGCTCGGAAGGTATCTATGGTAGATAATTCCGGTCAGACAGTTACTCTCCAGATCGAGGAAACCACTCTTGATATGATCAAATACAAGGACGACCTGCAAGACACCTTGCATTGAGTGGGAGATCTTGTAATAGGACAAGAGAATTGGTGACGCACACTTGTCTCGGACAAGTGGGAGATTGTTGGAGTAAGTGTCCTCAACAAATAGTGCGATCACATAATTAAATCTCAATAATAAGAATACAAAGGGATGATGAATATTATAGTCAACTGGTCAACATAAATCGGTAACGATTGGCTCAATTGAGTTTGACGTTACTGTCGTATGACGGTGGTGATCAGTTGATCCCTTGAGGTCACACCTAAAGGACAATCCCCTAATCATGTACATTAATTAATTGTATAGTGATACAGATTAATTAATCCCTTAAAATGAACCAAGTTCAAATTGTGAGTGAGAAATATATCTTATTGTAATATGATTAAATAAGATTCATTTTAGTAATTTAATTGTTATATTACTAAGAATGCATTATGTTTATGACACATTTGAGATAAGTTAATTTGGTTAATTATAATTACAAATTGTTGTAGATTATTTTAACCAAATATGAGAGGACCCATTTTATTTACATGTAATTATAAAATGTGACTTAAAATGTTAAGTCTAATTTATTTGTTATGAAATTGCATTTAAATTGGTTAAATGCACATTTATAAGCAAAATTACATGTTATATGTCACATGTCACACTTGTGACAAATGACAAATTGCAAAAATAAAATGGACACCCATATTACATGGGTGAACCGGTTTTGGTAGTGTACCAAGAGGGTGATTATTTTTGTGTATTATTCTAATTGGGAATTAGACATAATCATACCCAAAACTATTACCAACACTCAACCTTTTTACATTGTTGAGAACAATTGGAAGTGACAACACCCCACCCATGTGGGGTGTGTGTGACCGGTTTTCACAAGCCAAAAGATGGCTTGTTTTTCCTCTTATTTATACAATACACTACCTCATATAATTCATTCATGCAAATTTCTTTACTTCTCTCTACATTCTCACACTAAAAGAAAGCTTAAGAAGCATCACATTTCTAGTGTTCATTTACTAATAATATTACTAAGTGTAGTAATTAGATTATTAGTTATTTAAGGGATCTACTATTTTATACTAGTGTAGTATTTCAAATAGTGATAAAAGGGGTAGTCTTGGGTGCATCTAATAGGAGTGTTCTAACACTTAGAACTTGGAAGTTCATCCCTAACATTATAAGCTCAAGAACAAAGTAGGAAGGAGTCCTATTTTGTGCCCATATTTGTCATAGGATCAATGTAAGGAAAAATTCTTCTTATCTTTGTCTTATTTTGTTATGCATGCATAAGATTTATTTAGTTTAAGAGTAAACTAAATGTATAATGATATTAGAAGTGTCTAATATCGAGTTTATGAAACCTACAATATCCACCTTGTGAATATTTTTATTTTTTATTTATTTTGTAAATGTTAGAAAAGTTTTAAAAAAAAGCCTAAAAATCAAAAAAATTCAAAACAAATCTCATAATATGCTTAGTATAGATTGTATATATTATTTTATACTAACCATGTTGATAGGCGACACGCGCATTGCATCAGAGAAAACACTTTGTAAAATTATTCCAATTCTTTCTCTTTTATCCTTGCTTTTCGTTTTGTAAATATTGACATGGAGAGGAAGCGATATGTGATGTTGGTGCTTACTTTGGAAGCCATTTTGTAGATGTGTGTTGTTGTTGATCTACTGATAAGACTAGAAATTGTTTGCATTTAGGTTAGACTTGTATTTACTTGTTCACTCTTGCATTCGTGTTGTCAAACAAAATGCAAAATGTTTAGAGCCTTAATGGACCAAGTTTTCATCCTAGTTTTCAACTTTTGTGAGAAGAATATTTTTAAACACTTGGACCAACACTTTGACATTGTGCATAATCCAATTTTGTGTCTTCGGGCGTTCAAAGGAGCAACTTCTATATGTCCATTTGCTCACCTCCCCCGATGTGATGTTTCCTTGACTAACTTGGCTCTAGGTGACTTTCTATACATGGCAAAACCACATGAAACCACAAAAACCTACCCAATCATTTATTCTAGTCCAAAACACACAAAAAACTGCAACTTCACAATAATTAGTGACATTTCCCCATCTTTTACAAACTTGTCCAAAAATCAAGAAAATCAAACAAATAGAAGAAAAGAAATGAGAAAATCAAAAATAATAAAAACAATGAAATTCAAAAAATGAGAAAAATAAGAAAAAGAAAGAAAGGAACAAAAATCTTGAGGGTTCTCGTCTTTCTGGCTTACTGCCGTGCAAGGCCTACCAATTGATCGAGTCATGAGGAAGGAAGATAGTGGTGGTGAGTCGGCCCACACCTTTTGCAAATGAATTCAATAAGGAGGTCAAAATTCATCTTCAAATAATAAGTTTTCTAAGACTCACTATGCATCCTACCCTCTCTCACCTTATTGACAAGTCTAATTTGGACGACTTTAGTAGAGCCATACTCGTGTACAGTGCTCCTAATGTCAGGGGATATATCGCTTCATCACCGCCTTACCCCTTTGACATGTCACAAACCAAGATTAGAAGATGGACAATGAAATTGTGTCGGTCTTGTAGTGTTTGATTTTCATCCCTTATGCTCTAGTTCAATTTTAGAAAATTAACTTTTAAAATGAACGGCTCTTTTCTCAACGTTGGAAGACGTTTGAGTCTTGCTATTTGTTTGAGGGAAATAAAATTCTATTTTTGTTGTACCTTCCATATACTTTCTTATGTACTTAATTCATTGGATAGTCCTTATTTTTCCGCAAACCCCCACTTGCCTTGCAAAGGATCACCACCCCTCTTGGCTTTCCGTTTTGAGTTGAAGGGACGGAGAAGACCCGTTGATCTCTCACCACCCCTCTTGCTTTAATTAAGGGTCTTAAATAATTCACTCACTTACTCGGAGACGAGTAAGATTCAAGTGTGGGGAATTTTGATAAGCGTTTCTTTTGTCATTCTTCTCCCCGTTTTTCTATGCTTTTTTTTATCCGTCTTTGTACTGTTTTGCGTGTCCTTGTTTGCATTTTGTATCCAAATTCCCCGTTCAATTATTTTACACCCATCTTGTAGGATTTGAAACGGAAATGAGTAAAAAGAACCAAGCGAAACGGGTTTTGGACGAGAATATAAGAGGTGAAAAAGAGAAGCTAAGAAGACGACTCCGTCCCAGCCTGTAGGCAGGCAGCCGGTAGGGAGTCCCCTCTCCTTGAGCTGAGTCAAAAATGGAGAAGGAAAGAGCATGAGGCTCCCAGCCAGCCAGGCCACTGCGGTCGGCCAGCCAGCGGGAGCTTTCCCCTCGAGCCAAAAAAGAAATGAAACAAGAAGAGGAGCAGGAGTTTCCCAGCCGGTGTGGCCACCGGCAGGCGGCCCACCAGCTGTGACCACCTGATGACCAAAACCCAAAAGTTTTAAAGCAGACAACTCCCAATCAGGCAGGTCACTGGCGGCCGATCAGCCGGCTGGGACGTCGAGTCCGCATTTTCAAGTTCTCTTCTATTTTGACCCTCTTATTCATGTAACCTATATATACCCCTTTCCTTATTCATTAGAAAAAAAACATAAATAATTAGCACAAAACCCTAGATTGATATAATTTATTTTCTCCAAAAATTTTATCTATCATGATCAAGTGTTAATCTTTCCTTAATTTCGTTTTAGTTTACACTAAATAGCTTATGGATCTAGCGTATTTTGGGTTGTAATCAAGATATTGAAGAAACTCTTCTTTGTTTCAATCCAAGTTATTATCTTTCCTTCTTTGTTGGTATCAATATCTTCCTTATTTACTTACTAGTACAGCTTTATTGTCTTAATCTTGTTTTTAATCTAGTTTCCATTATTGTTATCTTTACTAAGTTGAATGTTGGTAGTATTATGATATTTCTTTACTTTTCTTTGCTTGTTAACAACAACATGAGTGAGTAGTCTACTTTTGTATGGATGAGGGGGATCTATTGTGAGTATAAGGGGTGTTTGTATGTTAGATTGCTTGTTAGTTTGTTGGAATTGCATCTCTAGTCTTATGCTTGCAAGGTGTTTGATGAATTGCTTAAGTGAAAGCTTAATGTTTGTTTTGTGTTATCTTGTCTAACGTGAAAGCGTAGACTTTTACTTGCCTTGTCTCGTGAAGATTAGTGTGTTTTGCTTGTTAGAGTGAAAGCTTAATTAGACCTAACCTTGGGTTTGTTTTCCGTCTAGAGATGAGACTCGCCTAGATACCTCCCCGACACTGTAGCATCGACTGCATTAGACTATACCTCTACCCTATTAGTGACCCCATATCCCTAGACTCTTTCCAATCTTAATAAATTGTTGTTTTACTGACTTTGCTTAGTTATTATTCATTTGTCTTTAGTTTTATCAATCACATCAGCCTCTTTGTTTAGACTAAACTAGACCCAAATCTCGCTAAGTAAGACTTAACCATCCTTATGGTTCGACACTCTAATTATTACTATTTGAGTTTTGTTTGATTTGGTTGTGACGACTTTTAAAACCTCATCAATGTGTCACAAATGGGTTCATGAGAGTAGGTTCTTGGTGGAGACCTTGGTTGCTCAACATAGTAGAGTCTAGCATGACTAGGTCACTCCCCTTGGAATTGATGGATTTGTCCCTTGCCTCTTTCTAGCCTCAAATTGTCGAACTTCTTTGACAAGGCATCTAACTTAACCTTTTTCTCCAACTTAAGCCTAGTAGTCCCTTCACGTTTGCCCTCACACTCCCTTGAGCCATAACTACTCTCCATTACGGAAATGTTTTAAATCATCTCCGTGATCTCAGCATTGTTCATCTTCTCAAAATTACAGCCGAAAGCCGCCACTATCATGTCTTTAAACCTTTGCTCTAGTGTTTGAAAGAAGGTTTGGGTGGTCATCCACTTGGGGATGCCATGATGTGGGCAAGAAGTAAGAAGATCCCTAAGTCGTTCATAAGCCTCACTTAAGGCCTCAAAAGCTTTTTACTTAATGATTTGCATTTCATGCCTTATCCTTGTGGTCTTGGATGGTGGGTATAATTTGTTGATAAAAGCCTTTGAAAGGCTAGCCCTTGTAATGAAAGTACCCGGTTCTTAAGAATTAAACCATTTCTTTCCATTGTCTTTCAAGGAGAAGGGGAATAACATGAGTATAATTTGATCTTCGGGGATTATATTTTGCTTGATTGTACCCAATTTCTCCTTGAAATCTTCTAAATACTCATTAGCATCTTCATTCTTCAACCCATGGAAAATGTCTTGTTGAATAATGAATATGACATGGTGACGAAGCTCAAAAGTGTTTGGAGCAATGACTCCATAGTAGTGGACGAGCAAGACCGATTAGCGTCCGGCCTATTGTAGTATCCCATAGGTTGGGCCGCCATTTCTTGGTTAAAAGGGTTTTCTCTTGGTGAATTTGGAGAATTTGGTGTTCTTGGTAATGGTGTGTTGTTGGTATCTTGCGAGTGGGTGGGAGAATTTATAGGAGATAGGATATGAGGCTAGTTTGTTGGTTTAATGAGAGGTGGAAAGGTGGAAGTAGAGGGATGGGAAGTAGAGGACTCAATTGTGGAAGATTAAATATTTGTAGAGTTAAAAATGGGATATCTTCTTAAGGAGGCAAGTGCTTGTCTTCTTCTTGCCCTGAAAGTCTTCTCAATCTCACAGTCAAGCGGAACAAAAGGTCTGATATAGCACCTACTGATGCACTCAAAGAAAGATCAAATAGTCCTAATGCAAATAGATACACTTGGACAAAGGGAAAAACAAAAAAAACGAACTAAGACTAAAATCGATTAAAATATCTTATCTAATATTGTCATCCCCGACAACGGTGCCAAAAACTTGATACGGTTTTATTTAACCTCGCAAGCGTACGAGTGATAGTTGAGTATTGCGAGAGTCGAATCCCTAGGGACGGAATTATGGCTCTAAGACGGTTTGAATAGATTCTAGTTTAGTTCTAGCAAGTTGCAAGTTGATTTTGACTAACCAAAACTAAGGCTAAACAAGTAAGCAAGAAGATTGAAATCGATAAAGGAAAGACTAAGGTATCCGAGTTCGCTAATGTAGGTAAAGGTCGATTATGGTATGTGTCAAGATTGGTCTATTGGTGAGTCTAGGTATGTCTCCACCTCTCGGTGTGAGACTGACCCTAGCCTAAGTTTAAGTTGGTTTATCGCCCTAACCTCCCCCAAAACATTCGATAAACACACACAACACAATACAAGTCTAAGCTCTCATTCAAACTAGCAAATAGATATGGGAATAACTCAGATTACTCATTCAAGCATTTCATTAAACACCTTGTGTGCACAAAACAAAGAAATTATCAAAAGACTTAATCTTTATGTCAAAACACCATAATCAACCCATGAACATACACTAGTTCCCCAATCTACCTTAGTAATACACTACTCGCTCATAGGAATGAGAACATACATTAAAGATGAAGACTTTAACATAAAACTATCAAAGGAAGACATGTTCAAAAGGATAACTAATTTAAGTATGGAAATGTAATTGAAAGACAAGTAAATAAAATAAAGATGGGAACTATGCCAAACATGTAACAAAGTTGAAAACTTGGATTAATGAAATAGAAGATGAGTAATTATGGAGTATGGAAAGGTTAGATATAATAATAACTAAGTAGAAGTACGGAGTAATTACCACTAATTAAGGGAAAATTGAAGTACTAATTATGAAATATTACTTGCTAATTACTAGAGTTCTCAATCTAGGGTTGTGTGTCAAAAATGGGTTAACAATGAGGTATTTATAGTGTCCCCTGACTTTATATCTCAAAAATAAGAAGAAAAGAACAAATGGGAAACTCCGGCCAAAGGGGGTGGCTGCAGGCGGACCGGCTGGCCGGCCGGCCAACAGCGCGACCAAACCCACTTTTAGCGAAATTATGGGGAAAGACTAGAGAAGGGCTCCATGTCGGCCGACCGACAGAGGACCCAAAGCCTTCCTCTTCGTCTTTAGTTCTCTCATGACCCAGTGCCAGTGGACCGGCTGTCGGCCGACCGGCATGGAGGTTTTCCTCGTCTTGGTTTCCGTCGTTTAGAAAGAAGATAGAAGGTGGGATCCGGTGGACCGGCCGCCAGTTTCCAGACTGGCGCCAAGTCCACCACTCACTTTCGCCATTTTGCTCTTTCCTTAGTAGTGTTGGAGTAAATGTCCTCAACAATAGTGCGATCACATAATTAAATCTCAATAATAAGAATACAAAGGGATGATGAATATTATAGTCAACTGGTCAACATAAATCGGTAACGATTGGCTCAATTGAGTTTGACGTTACTGTCGTATGACGGTGGTGATCAGTTGATCCCTTGAGGTCACACCTAAAGGACAATCCCCTAATCATGTACATTAATTAATTGTATAGTGATACAGATTAATTAATCCCTTAAAATGAACCAAGTTTAAATTGTGAGTGAGAAATATATCTTATTGTAATATGATTAAATAAGATTCATTTTGGTAATTTAATTGTTATATTACTAAGAATGCATTATGTTTATGAAACATTTGAGATAAGTTAAATTGGTCGATTATAATTACAAACTGTTGTAGATTATTTTAACCAAATATGAGAGGACCCATTTTATTTACATGTAATTATAAAATGTGACTTAAAATGTTAAGTCTAATTTATTTGTTATGAAATTGCATTTAAATTGGTTAAATGCACATTTATAAGCAAAATTACATGTTACATGTCACATGTCACACTTGTGACAAATGACAAATTGCAAAAATAAAATGGACACCCATATTACAAGGGTGCACCGGTTTTGGTAGTGTACAAAAGGGTGATTATTTTTGTGTATTATTCTAATTAGGAATTAGACATAATCATACCCAAAACTATTACCAACACTCAACCTTTTTACAT
Organism: Heliosperma pusillum; assembly: GCA_022085475.1. NCBI lineage: Eukaryota > Viridiplantae > Streptophyta > Magnoliopsida > Caryophyllales > Caryophyllaceae > Heliosperma > Heliosperma pusillum. The sequence continues at coordinate 39,859 of JAIUZE010047359.1, read as the reverse complement.
TGTTAAGAACAATTGGAAGTGACAACACCCCACCCATGTGGGGTGTGGGTGACCGGTTTTTACAAGCCACAAAGGGGCTTGTTTTTCCCTCTCATTAAATACTACAACATCTCATATTTTGCTAGTATCTTTATCTTTCTAAAAATCTCTATCTCTCACTAAAAGAAATTTGAGAAATTTTTCTTGTGTTCCTACACTAATAATATCATTACTAAGGGTAGTAATATATCTATTAGTTCATAATAAGGGCTTCTACTATTTAATACTAGTGTAGTATTTTGTAGAGATTAAGGGTAGTCTTGGGTGCAACTAATTGGAGAGTTTCTACTTTGAAACTTGGAAGATCATCCTCATATTACTAGCTCAAGATCAATATTTGAAAGGAGTTCAAATATTGTGCCCATTTCCATATAATCAATGTAAGAAATGGTTCTTTCTTTTATATCTAGTTATGCATGCATAAGATTTATTTAGTTTAAGAGTAAACTAAATGTATAATGATATTAGAAGTGTCTAATATTGAGTTTAAGAAACTTACAAGCGGTATCAAGAGCCAAGGTTGTTGCATGCATAATCGATTTATAGTTTTTTCGAGTTATGGTAACTTAATGAAAACTAGTAATTTGTGTTTTATAAGATAAAATCACAAAGTTATTTGCATGTCAATATATTCTGGTCCTAATATGATTTTAGGTCATTTTGATGATTTATGGAAATTTATAATGCTCAAATATGATTTTTAGTATTTTTATTACATTTTAATGAGTAAAATGATGTTTAAAATGCTAAAAAATAGTTAGACTTATCTGCTGACCTTGAAATTTTCACACAATATTACACATGAATTTGACTTACTGCATGTAAAATTTCGTGTGAAGTGGACATATTTCGTGTGATTTATGATTTTTATATGATAAAATGAAATAAATAAAGGTCAAATGGTTAAAAATACTTCCGCTTTGAATATGACCATGAAATTTTAGTATGTTGTCACATGCATGTTTTCCTGTCAGACTGGCAAATTTCAGACTGATATGATTTGTCTAGCATGATTTATGAATTTTTAATGTAAAAATGGCATAAATAGTGACTAATTTAACAAATATACTTCTGCTTTGAATATAATGATGAAATTTTAGTATGTTGTCACATGCATGTTTTCCTGTCAGAATGGAAACTTTCAGACTGGTGTAACTTGTCTAGCATGATTTATGAATTTTTAATGTAAAAATGGCATAAATAGTGACTATTTTAGCAAATATAGCTAAAATAATTTTCATGTCAAGAGAAAATTGTTCCTGGTTGCATAAATGTCCCACATTTCAGATCTAAAGTTGAAAATTTAATATGATTAATTTTTGCATGCTTTATGTATTTTATTTGATAAAACCGATAAAGCGCAACCATTTTTCTCTAAACCGATTCGAAATTTTTAAACCATGATTTTTGACATTATGAGTGTCATGGAAATGTTCCAGAATGTACAAAAATTTAAAATTCAAAATTTGAAATTATTGTAATTAAATTTGGATTTATTTGATTAAAATATGATTTTAAAAGTCTAATATGAGCAATTATATAACAACAAGTTGAATTATTGTCAAAAATTGAGTGATGACTAATTTTTGAGGCCTAAATGAGTTGGGATAATTAACTTGGACTTAAATATGATTTAAGTATTGTTTGGTGATTTTAAAGTGTTATTATCACGCATTTCCGTAAAACCGGGTTATATTCGATATAAACCGTTAATTAGTGCGATTTGGCATTTAACATGAGCATGTTTTGTACATATTATAATGCTGCATTTTATTTATGAATGTCATATTTTCAATTTATGAATGTCATATTTTGGTTTATGTAATTTGGAATTATGTAATTTTTCCTTGTATGGCCTTAGTTTTAATCGATATTGCCCGAAATGTAAGGGAATATTGATTCGGTTGTAATTTAATGTGATCTCGAATCACTTTTATTGTATTATTTTATCTTACAAATGTATAATAGGAAATTATTGTAATTTTATTATATATTTTGTAACTAATTGTAAAACCGGAGTTTCCCAAAGACGGTGCCATTCGGAAAGGAGTTCCGAGAGAGACGGTGACCTAGGGAGGCGTGCTTATGAAGTTCAAGGGACCAAAGGAGTTGGTTTCCGAACTTGTAATAGATTATATGATTTTCTATTCTAGGAAAGGCCATACTAGGAGTTTTATTTTTATGCTTGCATTTTTATTTAATATGTTTGCATGCATTGCCAAATCGCCATAACATGACATGCATATTTATCGAGTATTCGACCGTGTCAATTAAAATTATCGTTAATTCATCGATTTAGTTCACTTAAACGAGATAGATAATAAATTGACAAGACCTCTCATAATAAATAATTGAGATCAAGCCTTACCAAATGTTAGAACCCATGAATCCCAATTTCGCAAGGAAGTAGGCTCGGCTCACCGGGGTGCTAAACTTGTTACGTTGGGTAAGTGGGGTAATAAATGTTATTATTTCGAAATTTGGATTGAGCTCAACGGAAGTATTCGCGACCGTAGCCGCATGTGTTCCGGGCTTAAGATAAATATTAAAGTAATATTATCGACCGAGAGTTCTAATGTAGAATCGATTAAAGAGTTAATCCACCGAATTATGTTAATGAGGGATGAATCGGCTTACCGTGCCCAAGTTGATATGAATTTGGATCTCGGAATCATTTATAATAGTTGGGTAGAGGTCACTATTTAAATGCTAAAACTTGTTTAAAATGTTTACAAGTATTTAAAATGATAAATGTTGACATTTCCTTTATGTCTTTAAAATTTGTAGTCATAATTGTTTATTCGCAATGGCAAATGCTAATTCATCCACCACCACCTATGCTCCAATTCTCATGAATGTCTCATAACTTTGATCCTTCATGGATTGATGCAAGCTAGAAAAGAATGGCGCTAATTTTACCAATTGGGATATGCAACTCCACTTCGTCGCGGCGGGTGACGACAGGTTTCGTTACCTTGCCAAGGCCTCTCCCACCGCACCTAATGAAAGGGCAACCGCCACGCAAGGCGAGCCTATGAGGCTAGCCACAAAGAGTCCGCCGCGATCAAAAACGTTTTGATCTTCTCGTTGGAGGCCAATCTTCAAGGGAGTGCCATAAGATGAGCACAGCCTGTGAGATCTATGCCAAGCTTGTGACCATGTTTTTCACAAAGCTCCTAGGATCTTTTAAGACGGCTTCCACATTATTCAACATGAACCTAAAAGAGGGCCAAAAGGTTAGCCCTCATGTACTCAAATTGATTGAGCATGTCGAGACTCTTAAATTGCAAGGGGTGACCATTCCCGAACAACTCGTTATTGACCGAGTCTTACATTCCTTGGGAAAATCAAAGCATATGTGCAGTTTAGGGTAAACTACAATATGCAAAACATGAAAACCTCTTTTCATGAAATGCGCAAGATGCTTGTGCAAGCCGAGAGAGACATGAGACTAAATGTTAGCACCTCCAAGGATATAAAATAGTAAGGGGAAGTTCAAGAAAGGTGGTAGTAAAGGGAAGAAGCCCTCCACCTTCAAGGGAAAGGGTAAAGCTATTGAGAATAGCTCTCCCATGCCCATCATTGTAATGGCATAGGGCATTGGAAGAGGAATTGCACTTAATATCTAGGAGATATCAAAACTGGAAAGATGTTTCTGTTGGTAATTTATCCCTATCGTTTATGTTATGATCTCAACTTTGGTATATGGATACGAGTTGTGATTCTTACCCTATTTAATTGTAATTAGGGCATCCTAGCAAGGATAAAGGCTAGGACAAGCAAGCCTAAGGCTCTTCAAGGGAAGCTAAGTTAGCTAACCATGATTGAAGACCTATGGAAGCTTGGTCTCATTTTGAATTGTCAAAATTTTAGGAGGTATTTTGAGACATTGTTTTTTAGAACTTTTATAATTTCCTTGTTTGACATGGAAATTTGTTCAATTCCTTTTATTGACATTGGTTGTAATTGGATTTTGTGACTTGGTTCTCAACCCAAGTCATTCGGTTTGTTGAAACTTTTTAGTTCTAAAAACTTGTCATCATACTATACTTGCACAAATAACATAAATTAATCGACTCAAATTGATCACGCAAATATTATGATGATGGGATCATTATAATAAAAAGGCTAAGAATTCGATTCTCACTTTGAAAGATCAATTGCTAAGTCAAAATTGAGTTATTGAACTCAAAATATGGAATCTACCAAACCAATTGGCCATACCACTTATAAAGAAAGTAAATGACATGAATATGAGTTCACCTCTTTAGCTCTTATAGAACTAGTCTATGTTGAAGCTAAGATTCGATGTCTTTACAAAGAAGTCTTTAGTAGATCACTTAAGGTCATGTTGTGATACTTCTACCTCCCTTACGAATATGAGTACAAAATTGTTTGTGGCTCATAAGGCTATCTTTAAAGAAAATAGTTGTATTTTTCTAAAGATAGAGTGGGAGAAAATAAGCCACAACGAAAAACTAGTTAGGAACTAGTGAGGAAACCAAAAGAAAATGTTCTTAGGTTAGACTCAAGACTAGTAAGGAGACCAAAAGAAAGCGTTCTTAGGTGAATCCTTAGACTAGTGATGAGACCAAAAGAAATTGTTCTTGATATAATAAGATTATGATCTATGAAGTGGAAGTACCTAGAAATTTTGAATTTCGATTTTCTAAAAGAGACTTATGGAATTATATGGAACCTATGCAAAGAAAATGTTTTATTTGGAATTGTCCAATTATAGTTGCATGGATAGACATGTAGATGTCTACAAAAGTTAAGTTAATGCGTAACTATGCTTAGATCAAAATCATCAATGAAATACCTCAAAATAGGTGTGTACAAGATACACATCAAAACCACATGTCCAAATAGGGATTTGGAATAGGATGTGTACATGACAAAAGCGTATGGTATGTATCTACCTAGAGGTTATGATGATCTTTTCTATTATAAGATATAAGAAAGGTTTCACTCGAATTGTCGAAAAGTCATGTATAGACATGAAATTCAGTGGGAGTTAAAGTCATGTATAGACATGAAGTTAAGTGGGAGTTTAAGTTATCATGTAAAGACATGAAGTTCAGTGGGAGAAATTGTTTTCCACGTGAATGACGTTTCACTCATTAAGAGTGACATATTCATATTACCTTTTTGAAAGGAGTGGTTGGATTTTAATGTTGGATGAAAGAGGACAACATGTATACTAAAATCAAAGTCTATTGTGGAATAGAAGATTTTAGCTTGGCATTTAAAAGGGATCTTATATCGATAAGATCCTTAATCTATTCAACAAGATAAATAGGTTGTTTATGTTGATAAAAGTGGGATCACTATGAAAGGGTCATAGTCATCCACTGAACCTAAGAGTTGTTGATCACATGATACCAATCATGTATGCCATTACATGCATTTACCTAAATGAATTGTATGTTGGGAGCATGACAAGCCTAAAACAAAATAATCCACATGAAAGTCATTGGATAGCCTACGAGAACATCCGTAGAGTTCTCAAAGAGGACTAGGGATACATTCTTGTGTTTGGTAGAGAAAATTTGACAATGTGGTAAAGGTTACACAAACCCAAATTTCCAAACTTATAAAAGGATTTATCGAAATCCTAGGCGTACTTTTGTTATACAAGAAGCGAATAACTATAAGGATGATTGAAGAGTCAATCATTATAAATTCTACAAATAGAGACCTAGTACATTATGATGAGGATAAGGTGGTTTAAAAGGAACTAATAGTAGATCCCTTCACCTTAATACCTATCAGTTATCATGATAACGAGTGGGAGCATCTTTCAAGTTAAAGAGCCCAACACTAGATAGAGATCTAGAAATTTATATAGATGAATTCATGTTATTAGGAATAACGTTGGATGGAAGGAAAAAGCAATTCACAAGGTTGGAATAAATGAATATATGTGATATGAAGCAATAACATTGTGTTGATTGTTCATATATGATAACCACATTTATCGTTTGAGTTTCTAAAACTTGTTTTGTGCTTTGTTAAATCCAAATGGGTTGTAGAGACAATTTTTAACCCTATTAAAGTGGACTGTATTAACATAGCATTGGCCCATAACCACTTATATGAGGTGACATCTCGAAGTGACTAGATTGTGGTGCGATTGATGGCAAGTTCGACTGTCATAGGGTCATAGGGATGACCAATCGATCACATAGGCAGACTGTATGAGACACTCTGTCGGGAAGTGACCGCTTATAGAATTCTGGCAATTCTTGTAGCCTGGTCGTGGCAAGAGCTACTAGTATTCTTTTGAGTCAATTCTTTGACTAAAGACTGTTCACCTAAGGTGGCACAGTTTCAGAGTGACTTTGATTTATGCTCTACGACCTTCGTAACTGGGGTCAAATGGGCATCTTTTGGGTCATGATGAGCTGTGGCTATGCAAAGGGAATAGTGCGATAGGAATTGTCCACCCCTTGTCAGGGTTGTTTTAAATCTCAAGGCCACTCGAGGAGGAGTAAGCTGAAAATGCGTGGCCACGCTCGGAAGGTATCTATGGTAGATAATTCCGGTCAGACAGTTACTCTCCAGATCGAGGAAACCACTCTTGATATGATCAAATGCAAGTACGACCTGTAAGACACCTTGCATTGAGTGGGAGATATTGTAATAGGACAAGAGAATTGGTGACGCACACTTGTCTCGGACAAGTGGGAGATTGTTGGAGTAAATGTCCTCAACAATAGTGCGATCACATAATTAAATCTCAATAATAAGAATACAAAGGGATGATGAATATTATAGTCAACTGGTCAACATAAATCGGTAACGATTGGCTCAATTGAGTTTGACGTTACTGTCGTATGACGGTGGTGATCAGTTGATCCCTTGAGGTCACACCTAAAGGACAATCCCCTAATCATGTACATTAATTAATTGTATAGTGATACAGATTAATTAATCCCTTAAAATGAACCAAGTTTAAATTGTGAGTGAGAAATATATCTTATTGTAATATGATTAAATAAGATTCATTTTGGTAATTTAATTGTTATATTACTAAGAATGCATTATGTTTATGAAACATTTGAGATAAGTTAATTTGGTCGATTATAATTACAAATTGTTGTAGATTATTTTAACCAAATATGAGAGGACCCATTTTATTTACATGTAATTATAAAATGTGACTTAAAATGTTAAGTCTAATTTATTTGTTATGAAATTGCATTTAAATTGGTTAAATGCACATTTATAAGCAAAATTACATGTTACATGTCACATGTCACACTTGTGACAAATGACAAATTGCAAAAATAAAATGGACACCCATATTACAAGGGTGCACCGGTTTTGGTAGTGTACAAAAGGGTGATTATTTTTGTGTATTATTCTAATTAGGAATTAGACATAATCATACCCAAAACTATTACCAACACTCAACCTTTTTACATTGTTAAGAACAATTGGAAGTGACAACACCCCACCCATGTGGGGTGTGGGTGACCGGTTTTTACAAGCCACAAAGGGGCTTGTTTTTCCCTCTCATTAAATACTACAACATCTCATATTTTGCTAGTATCTTTATCTTTCTAAAAATCTCTATCTCTCACTAAAAGAAATTTGAGAAATTTTTCTTGTGTTCCTACACTAATAATATCATTACTAAGGGTAGTAATATATCTATTAGTTCATAATAAGGGCTTCTACTATTTAATACTAGTGTAGTATTTTGTAGAGATTAAGGGTAGTCTTGGGTGCAACTAATTGGAGAGTTTCTACTTTGAAACTTGGAAGATCATCCTCATATTACTAGCTCAAGATCAATATTTGAAAGGAGTTCAAATATTGTGCCCATTTCCATATAATCAATGTAAGAAATGGTTCTTTCTTTTATATCTAGTTATGCATGCATAAGATTTATTTAGTTTAAGAGTAAACTAAATGTATAATGATATTAGAAGTGTCTAATATCGAGTTTAAGAAACTTACAAGTAGGGCGGGTTCCCCGGCCCACCGGCCGGCCGCCAGTGACTAGGTTGGTTGGGCCCTCACTTCCTCTTCTTTTTTGTTTCTTTTTTTTCTCTTATGTCCTCGATGCTTCATGTTATGCGTCGGTTTCTTGCTCCTCGTTCTGTCTCGCCTCTTCCTTAGTCTGTTCCCCTTAAAATGAAACGGGAATTTATAATATGGGAGCGCATGAGATAAGGGGAAAAATGCAAGTAAACTGACGCTAAAACCGTGTCAAACAAAGTCAAAATGAGAGAGAATAAAGAGGGAAATCGGTGCCAGTGTCCCCCAGCGCTGGCAGCGTTTTGGTCCGGAGAACCTATCCGAGCTCTTTGCTTTGAGCATACCCCTCCACAAACCCTTTCCCTTAATTGTGAAGCCCCCGAAGGTCGAGTTGAAGACTCTTCCAAGTCATCTAAAGTATATCTTCTTAGGGGACAACCACACCCTGCTTCTTATCATCTCAAGCACACTCAACGAGGAACAAGAGAGCAAGGTTGTAGCATTGCTTCACAAACATAGAGATACATTTGGGTGGAGCGTAGCGGACCTCAAGGGAATAAGCCCGGTAACTTGCATGCACAAGATAAGACTTGAAGTGGATGCCAAACTGGTCGACAACCCCAAAGGAGGCTCAATCCACCAATGACGGAGGTAGTGCAAGAGGAGGTAATTAAACTTTTAAAAATGGGCATCATCTTCCCTATTTCCGACTCCCGTTGGGTTAGCCTAACTCAAGTCGTGCCCAAAAAGGGAGGAGTGACGGTAGTCAACAACGCACAAGGAGACTTGGTCTCCACCCGACCACAAACCGGTTGGAGGGTGTGTATTGACTACCGCCGCTTGAATGCGGTTACTTTGAAAGATCATTTCCCGCTACCATTTATTGATCAAATGTTAGAAAGACTAGCGGGAAAAGCTTTCTATTGTTTCCTTGACGGGTACTCGGGATATTTTTAAATCCCAATAGCACCCGAGGACCAAGTCAAGACCACATTCACATGTCCGTTCGGTACATTTGCATATCGTCGAATGCCATTTGGTCTATGTAATGCACCGGGAACCTTCCAACGATGCATGTTGAGTATATTCTCCGACTTTGTAGAAAAGATCATAGAAGTATTCATGGACGATTTCACCGTCCATGGGGACTCCTATGATGCATGTCTAAAACACCTTGCCCTTGTCTTAGAGCGATGCCAAGAGTCCCATCTCATCTTAAACTCCAAAAAATGTCATTTCATGGTGACTAGTGGCATCGTTCTAGGACATGTAGTGTCGGAAAGGGGGGTTGAGGTGGATATGGCTAAGGTTGACATTATCAAAACCTCAAAACCTTACCTTATCCATCCAACACCCGAGACATTAGGTCATTTCTAGGACATGCCGGTTTCTACCGGAGATTTATTAAAGACTTTTCAAATATTGCTAACCCCCTATGTAAGATTTTGCACAAAGAAGCGGAGTTTGTCTTTGATGCCTCTTGTAGGAAAGCTTTTGATGATTTGAAGGAGAGATTGGTCACCGCACCAATTATTCAAGCACCTCAATGCGACCTTCAATTTAAAATCATGACCGATGCAAGTGACTACGCATTGGGAGTGGTTTTGGGTCAAAAGAGTGACAAGGGACCCCATGTGATTCAATATGCATCTACACTCTTGAATGACGCCCAAAAGAACTACTCTACAACGGAGAAGGAGTTCCTTGGTGTGATATATGCCCTAGAGAAATTTCGATCCTATCTCTTGTGCACAAAGGTGATCATCTACACCGATCATGCCGCCATTAGATATATTGTGGCAAAAAACGATGCAAAACCAAGGTTGTTGAGGTGGATTCTTCTCCTAAGTGAATTCAATGTAGAGATCAAGGACAAGAAAAAGGTGAAGAATGTGGTGGCGGATCATCTAAGCCGGCTAAACCTTGAAGGAAGACCATCATGCCCTCTTGATGAGGTTGAAGGAGGTCTCCCTCATGAGTCCCTATATGCTATCCAAGTGGAGGAGCCATGGTATGCTACCATGGTCAACTATTTGGTAACAAAGCGGTTTCCAAGCCATTTTTATTTCCATCAAAGGAGAAAGGTAAGGTCCGATGCAAAGTACTACATATGGGATGACCCATACTTGTGGAAATTTTGCCAAGATCAAATTATAAGAAGATGTGTGCCCGAGAGTGATATTTCATCCATCCTACATAATTTTCATGACTATGCATCTGGAGGATACTTTGGGCCACAAAGAACCGCAAGGAAAGTGCTTGAATGCGGTTTCTTTTGGCCAAGCCTTTTCAAGGATGCTCATAAATTTGTGAAGCCTTGTGACCGATGCCAAAGGATGGGGAACTTGACAAGAAGGAACGAGATGCCACAACAACCTTTCCTCTATTGTGAGGTCTTTGATGTATGGGGAATCGATTTTATGGTCCCCTTTCCTAACTCTTGTGGGTACTTATACATCCTTTTGGCGGTGGATTATGTGTCCAAATGGGTAGAAGCAATTCCCACCCGCACCGATGATGCAAGATCGGTAGCAACCTTCATCCAAGAGAACATATTTTCCCGCTTTGGTTTCTTAAAGGCCATAATTAGTGATAGAGGTACTAACTTTTGCAATAAGGTTATTGGAAGCCTTCTCAAAAAGTATGGGGTGAACCATAAGATTTCTACGGCCTATCACCCACAAACAAACGGCCAAGCCGAACTCTCCAACCGTGAGATTAAAGGGATCCTTGAAAAGACGGTGAATCCGGATAGGCAGGATTGGAGCAAGAGGCTAGTCGATGCTTTGTGGGCTTATAGAACCGCATTTAAGACCCACATAGGCATGTCACCGTTTCGTCTCATATATGGCAAGGCTTGCCACCTCCCCGTGGAGGTTGAGCACAAAGCCTATTGGGCTATCAAATCCTTCAACCAAAACCATGATGAGAGCGGTATGCACCGGAAGCTACAATTGCAAGAACTTGAGAAAATTCGCCATGATGCATATGAGAACTCCTCAATTTACAAGGAGAAAAAAAGGAAATGGCACGACAGTATGATAAACCGTCGGGTTTTCAAAGAAGAGGATCAAGTTCTTGTTTTCCAAAATCGTTTTAAACTCTTCCCGGGTAAGTTGAGGTCTAAATGGTTTGGACCTTACACTGTCAAGAAGGTGTTTAATCTTGGAGCAATTGAGGTGGAAGGGCCTGGGGACGGAAAACTAATCAAGGTGAATGGTCACCGCCTCAAGCATTATTTCAAGGGATGTGACCGGGAGGGGGAAGAAGAGGTCTTACTTGAAGACCCCATGTATGAAGGTTAAAAGTCTTGGAGCCACTAAGTCGAGCCATCGACTCTAAATAAACGGCAAACCGTGTAAATATTCTATTCTTGTGAATATTTCATTTAAGTTTCATTGTTAATTTTTAATATTTGAGTTGTTTTTAAGTAATTAGAATTTGCATTAATCAAAATTTTTGAAGTTACTAACGATTTTGTGAAGATTTTGCAAGTTTTCGGCCGCCTCGGGATGCGTGCCACGGGTAAAAAGTGCGAGACTCGGTAAAATTTTGATATTGAAGGTTATTAAGGGTCATTGGAGTGAAAATTGAAGTCTAGTGGTGTTTGGAAGACTTAGCCAAAATTTGGCTAAGTGCAAAATTGAAGAAATCCGGCAGTTGATTACGCTGCTAGCGTCCCAGGGCGTTGTTAGCGTCTCTGGGCGCTGCCAGCGTCGAGACCTGATATCAGCTCCTCATAGCACGAGTTCTTCAAAACCCCAAAAATCCTATCTTCATCTTTCACGATAAAAAAACCCCAAAAAAAATCAACCCCAATCCCTCAAGTCTTCACCTTTCTTCACCAAATCTTCACAAAACTTTATCACAATCAATCAAATTCTTCATTCTAACCTTCATTCTACTTTCAAACACCTCCAAATCAACTCAAATCACTCAAAATCTCAGAAATTTTCCTTTAGAAAACCTAGAAAATTCTTCTTCAAATTCGATTTTAAGGAGCTTTTAGTGGGTTTTTAAAGGGTTGTGGAGGGTTCTTTGCTTATTCTAATCATCAAGGAGCTAAATTTTAGTGGAATCGGGAAGGTATAGCTTAATACTTAACCTTTTCCATTTTGTTCGTCTTTTTTTTTACTCGAAAATTAGGCTTGATTAGTCTTCTTTTGAGTTTCTTCTTGCTCTTGTTGATTGTTTAGCTAGGATTGGTGAAAAAATTTCTGAGTAAGGCATAAGAATTCAACAAACACTAAACTTTTGAGGTGTTGAGATTGTTGCACACCAAGTGTTTGTTGAATTGCTTATTTGAGTGAAAAATTGTTTTGAGTGTTTGTTTGATGTTGTAGTAGTATTGTATTGTTGTAATTGTTGCAGGAAATGGCTCCAAAATTCTCCAAATTGTTTGGGAAGGGAAAGAATAAGAGGACCGCGGTGAGTGAGCCCGACACCGATGTTGAGGTGGTTTTCATGGGTTGTGAGAGGTTGAGTGCACAACACAAAACAATTTGGGACAAACTCACCACGCCCCAACAACAACCCCTTATAACCACAAAATTCTTCTCCCCAAACACCCTCCGTGCATTGGGAATGCTCGACTTGACAAGGGATATGCTTGCTAATGTTGGGCTAGAAGCTTATCTCGAACCAAACTTTTGGGATTACACCTATAAGAGTTTCGCGTACGAGTTCCTAGCTACCTTGTCCGAGTTGGACGTACCCGATGGGAAAGAAAAAGCCTACCGTTTCCGCCTACACCAAAATTGGCACAATGCCCCAATTTCAGAAATCCGCCAAATCCTCAAAATCACCAAAAACCCCAAAGAGATAAAATGCCCCAAGGGGGAATTGTACAACATGTGGAACAATATTACGGGATGTGACGTTGCATCTAAGGATGCAAAACTCTCCACCATCACCCACCCCGTGCTTAGACTCATTACCAGTTTCCTTAACACCGTTTTTAACTCCGCGGGAGAGCCCGCTAAGGTACCGGAGAAAATCCGGTTGTGTTTGTGGACTATGCTTCTGGGACGGGTGGGGGTACCAAATTGGGCGGACTTGTTCATGAGAGCTTGTATTAAGCACCGCCAAAAATCCACTAAAGCAAGTATCCACCTTGGGGAGATGATTTCCTTTTTTGTTCAACATTATGAAGGGGGGATTGATGAAGAACAAGAAGTTAAATCTTGTAAGGGATTAACAAGGTACAACCACTTGGGGCTAGAGGAGGTGAACATGTTCAAAGTTAGCATGTTGGAGCCTTTGAAAGAATTTTGGTTGGGGAGTGATGGCCTAAGCTACATGAAAATGCCTCGGCCTTTAAACAATCCTTTACTTAGGGGATCAAAATCGGAGAATTTCTTTTGTCCTAGGGAAGAAAGTTTGAGGGAGAGTAGTAGTGAGGCAGAGGAAGAGGAAGTCCCCTTGCAACAAAAGAGGCAAAGGAGTGTGCAAGTTAGAGAGGAGAGGGAGATCCTCACAATTGAGGTGGGAACTTTCCAAAACCCACCTTTTACACAACAACAACAACAACAACAACCACCACCATACCATTCCCAATCATCTTACCATATCCACCAAGACAGCGACACCCCAATGTATGAGGCGGAGACTCATGCTAGCACCCCAATGGAGCCATGGCAACAACAAATGACATCATACTTTGCTAGCATAAACGATGTCCTCAAGCACATAAGTGGACGGGTGGACGACTCTTATAGTTGGAAACAAACCCAAGGGGGTAGGCTTGAGTCTTTAGATGATTGGCACAATGTGGTGGAGGCAAGGGAGAGGTTGAGAGAGGAGGCCGAGAGGGCCCAACAAGCGGAGTGGAGGAGGATGATGGAGCGGCAAGAGGAAGACCGCCTTTGGCAAGCACAACAAAACCAAAGGTGGAAAGAAAAAAATGACATGTGGGTGGCACAAAATGCTTGGAGGGAGCAAGCCACAAACCATTTCCAAGCTCAAAATGAGCGCCACCACACCTACCTTCACGATTCATATGAAGATGCGGTGGCACAAGAGGATGTGTATGGTTTGGCTAGCTCACTTTTCGGCATGACCATCCAACAAAACCCTGGCTACCCCACTCCTTACACACAAGAGGCTCTTGATGAAGGCCTATATAGTAGAAGAAGAGTTAGAGAAGAAAGAGAGAGGACGAGAAACCAAGGAGGTGCCTCGGGTTCTTCTCATTTTAACAATTGATGAAGCATCCCACCCTTTCCCCTACAATGAGGACATTGTATAATCTAAGTGTGGGGGAGAGGATTGTATATACTTTGTTTTGTTTTGATGCATTCTTTAGCGTTTATTTTGAAAAAAAAATTGAAAAGAAAAAAAAAAGAGAAAAGAAAAAAATTGAAAATCCCGGCTAGGTGAAAACCCACATGGGTGGGCACCTAGGCAAAAATTGGGAAGGTGGCCGAGGACGGAATGAAAACCCGAAAGGGCGTTCCGGGCAAAATGAAAAATCGAGTTGCGAGCCACCAATGAGAGGAAAGGAAAAGCTAAGGTGAAAACCCCAAAGGGCACCTTACGCAAAATTAGGGATTTTCAAGAAAAAAAATTGGAAAAAGAAAAGGAAAAAAAATTTGAGCAAAATACTTCCGATGAAAAGGATTTTTGGAGGGAAAAGAAGGGAGAAATAAGAAGGAATTTGGAAGGAGGCCCTAGGTTTCTTCATTTTCCGTCTTGTCATTTTTTTAGGCCCATTTCTCGAAGGCCCTAGGTTTCGGAACCAAGGGTATAAAACAACCAGTTTTAGAGAGAGAGGGGATTCCATGCATTTCCATAACATTCAACAACAAAACACAAAACCCATTGGAATTCTCTCATTTTTGGTTCTTCATTTTCGCTTGTAACTTTGAGTTGAACTTTATTATTTGGGTCGTAATTCTTGATTATGGGTAGCTAATCTTCTATTTCTTAGTGTAATTGGAACAAGTTTTCCTCTTTTAGCATTGTAAGACTCTTTGAACCTCTTCTTCTTTAGTTAATACCATTTTCTCATGTTTATTTTCCATTGTTGAATAAATTATTGTTGAGACTAACCATCTTAGCAAGTTGTTTGTTTAATTAGTGCTTTGTCTAGATAATTTTGGTTAATTTGTCTTTATTTTGTTGAAGCAACCTTGAAAGATTGCAACTTTGGTTTAAAGTTGGAATCTTTTGAGTGGAATTTGGTTTATTGTGTGGTTAGAACATGGTTTAGTGTTTTATTACATGATTCTAGCTTGTTTCTTTGGTTTTGTTCATAAAGCTTGCATCTTTGATTTGGGCTCATGTTTTAATGGGTGTAAATTGAGTTGTAAAGGGTCATCCTTGGTTGAGTTAATCCTTGTTGACTAATTTATTAGAAACTTGTATTAGATAACTAGATAAGAGAGGAAAGGAAGAGTTTTTACTTGTCTAATTGTTGGGAACTTGGGAAAATTACACTAAGTTAGTTTCTCTATATTTGAATATTTGAATCTTAAGTACTTGTTGGTTATTTTAGACTTGTTAATCAATTTCTCAAATTATGTTTTTGTCATTGTTAATATCATGGTTTGTAATTAATTTAAGTTTGTGTCTTTACTAGTGTCTTAATTAGTTATTAGAGTAATTAATTAGTAATTAGTTTTGTTAATTGGTTTTAGCAAGAGTCTAGATTAGGTAATTTAGTTAATCCCGCCTTCTCTTGGGTTCGACCCTATTCTTACCATTTACTACCTTTATTTAAGATAGTTTTTGTTTGTTTAGGAGATATAAATTGTTATTTGACCATAGCTAATTAGCGGAATTAACGACACGTGAAATAAGCCTCGTCATCTTCCCACCAACATAATGCAAGTTCCCACCCTCCTGAGTCTCTCGACCTTATAGGGGGCGGTAAAAAATAAAAAAACATATAAATAGTGGTTCACAAATTTCATCAAACACTAAGATTGCATTAGTTCAAACAAACCAACAAAAAAGCTTAAGATAGATTATACATGTAATTAACTCCTAATCATCCCCTATAATCCTTTATCATCCCTAGTTAAACAACTACTCATAAATCATGGTGATTAAGACTGAAATAGTATCAACGATAACAAGAGATATGGTAAGCATAATGATTAATGGAAATAATTAACAAGAGATTAACAAGGGTTTAAGAGAGATAGAGATAATTCCAACTAATTAGCAAGAATAAGTGATGATTAAGAATAAACCCATAAATAAATGAAGAATTTTGTCACCCAAATATTCAAATGACCTAAGTATATGAAAGATTAACCAATACTTATACCTTGATTAAGGAAAAGTTAACAATTAAGAGAGTTTTGTAAGGTAGATTAAGCTAGAATTGTAACACCCGGAAATGTACCCTATTTTTATAGTGAAAATATTTTACGGATACTTTTCAGCGAATTTAAGTTTTAATTTAGAATTTAATGTTTCGAGTCGAATTTAGAATTTCTGAGTTCGTATTTGGAATTTCCGCGAGTTTTCAAGTAAAACCCGTCTTGAGCCGTCTTTGACTTTTCTTGACTTTTGAGTCGTCTTTGACTTTCGTTGACTTTTTCCTTCATATACTCCCTCAAACCCTAAATCCTTCTTTCATTTTCCACTTACTCTTTCTTCCTCATCAAACCACCAAAAACCTAAACTCCATTTTTATCAAGCTTAGATTCGTCGCTACGCTTTCATTTCTTGCTCAAATTCATCTAGGTTCGTCTTATTCTTCCCCTCTTAGCTTCCTCTATCCGTATTGGTAATAAAATTACCGTCTTTCTCGCTTTTTAAATTATCCGTCTTTCTCAAGGTGAATGATATTCATCTTTTATTATCTAATTGTATGTAGGTGGAGACTAGGAAGGTTTAGAAATCGATTAAAGACGCGAAAAGGTAACGGTGAAGGGTTACTCGATATCATTTACGTGTTTTACATGATTTCTATGTTAGAATTCGTATTTAGAATACGATTAGAAAGCTTAGGAATTGTATTATTGATAATGATTGTTGTTAGTTGATGACTTTTGATGATGATTTTTGATTGTTGATAGTTGTTAGAAGTGAATCATGAAAATTGGAAATGTTTGAATGTATGTTGAAGGCTCTCGGGTGAACTGGTAACTCATGTCACGGGCGTGAAATACAAGTCACGGTCGTGACTTGTGCAGTTTCACTGCACTGACCCCTTTTCGTAAAATGATCATATCTCCTTCGTTACTTGCTTGTTTTGGGCTTGTGACCTATCGTTGGAACCGTAAGAGGATAAGCTATCACCTCGACTTGGAATTTCTGCATTCCCATATCTAGAACTCTAGTTATGACAGTTTGAAGTGAACCCTTGTTTTAGTTAGTTGCCAAACTTGTTGTTTTGGAGAGGTATCTATGTTTCCTATTTATTATGCTTCTTAAACTTGGTCTAATGCTTATGTATAATGTATTGATTCATGTTTATCATAGTTACATTTATATAATGCCATGTTCTCATGTTTTTGTGACGGTTTGTGGTATGTCCTACTTTGAGTCGTTTTTACAAATGATACGGTTTGAGCACTATTTTGTCTTGTGCTTTGTACTCTCATTCCCTTGGCTACCTCCACGTTCGTAAGGCTGGAATGTCGGAACGAGGAGGTATCCTACTGCTTAATTGCATGTGTTAGTGGGCATACGACGACGTTGTTGGGAGTTGAACGCTATGCGTTTATCGACCCGGCCGTCAAATGTTGTGTACTTGCGAGGTGGTGTTATTTGCATGTAGCGTACCGCTTGTTATGAGGCTTGAGCTCTTTTCCGCCTCTTTCGTGAATTAATCTACCGAATTTGGGGTACTCGGCGTTTTCTTTGTAAGACCGAGTCTTGGATGCGAAATGTTTATCGCATGTCGAATCGGAAAAATGTGATGTCGGGATTTCTGGCCAGTTTAGACTAGACTAGGACCGGGTAATTACTCGTCGTTCTACCGGAGGAAATTAGTCTAACATATCGAAATGTAGCATCGTGTATGAAGTTCAGGGAAATGTTTTAATCCCGTGATGCCTTTTAATCAGACTTGCCATGTACACGTGCTAGTGCTTCATGATATTATTCATGGTCATTGCATGATTGGGCACCGTCTATTGTATTGGGTTTATTTGAATGGATGATAACATGATGGATTTATTCATGGTAATCGCATGACTTGGCATGGTTTGTTTGTCGAGTCTCAATCTTATCAAACTTATACCGCTAACGGTGAGATGTAAGCCCTAGTGAGCGTATTCGGTTGCCTAAGAGTGTCTTCCCCGAGTCTTTGTATAACATGATGGATTCGGATTTGTATTCCATATGCTCTTATCATTATATATTGAATTGCCTATCTATCCTTATCGTATCTCACATGTATATCTATATGTATGCATGCTCTACTTTTGTATTTCCTTCTATGTACGTTTAATGTGATATGGCTGGGAGAACCCGGAGTTACTCCCCACTGATTGTGGCGTTCATGTTTTTCATGAATGAACAGGTTGCTTGCATGGATGGCTTTTTGCTTATGCTATTTTGGGTTCGGGTGTGAGCTAGCGGGCGTTGTCCCTGGATGAAATACCTCTAGACGTTGTTTAGCTAGTTGCTTATTACTTTGTCTTTTGTTAACACTTTGAGAGACTACGTCTCTTGTGGTATTTTTATTTAGGTTGTAATATTTTGACACTCCTCGTATTTTCTACCTTGCATGTATAAAAGTTTTTAAAATACCGTATTTCCGCTATATAATTCACATGCTTGTATGTTTTATATTTCCGCATTCGCGAGGGTTGTCACAAGAATGAATTGCAAAGAGGAAATAAGATCTAAGGTTTCCTCATACAGAGTGAGAATTCTTCATTAGATCTCTAATTATCTTTTTTATACTAATCTAGGACTTGGAGGAAGAGGCATCGAGATTTTTTGAGATGTCGGGTGGCTCGAACCGAGCTAGCTCAGCTTTTCCGAGTTGGCCAAAACCCAGCACCGGCCCGAGTCAAGCCAAGCTCAACTCAACCGAGTCGGTTGTTATATTATTCTCTAAGCTCCCTTGGTTGGGGGAGATAAGAGAGTGGATGAGGGGTTTAAGACGGGACACGATGATTTTGGTGATAATTTTGAAGGCGAAGCAACCCATGTTGCAACTTCACCAAGTTCTTTGCAACCCGTGTTGCATTTGCCATTTGATTATGACTTATAACTCCTGGACAACCATGGTCAGCCTTATTTATGGACTTTATTGCCCAAGTTACACCATCAGACAAAACACTCGCGTATTGTACTCGGCCGAGTGGATGTCATTCGGCCGAGTAGTCGAGTCTGTCTCTTAGGCAGCTTTATGCCTTGGTCACACTCAGCCGAGTATGGTGTGTACTCGACCGAGTGTAGTGTACTCGATCGAGTGTTTTGTGCTCGACCGAGTGCACCGATATGACAAATTTTTTTAGCGGTTTTGACTTACGATGATTCAGAGTTTATAAATTAATTCGTCAGTAAACACTAATTATTAAAAACCCTAAACTCTCCTAAACACTCTTTAAACCTCTCTTACTCATCCTAGTTCATCTTTAAACCTCTCTCTTAAGTTTTTGAAGTTACACCCGCCCTTCCCATATTTTTACTTTATTAGATTTTTTTTGTTTATATGGAGCATAAGTTTTAAATTTTATATAAGTTTAGCGGGTTTGGCGAGCTTGTCCATGGTCTTCTTAATCATGTCTATACCCGTCGACGAAAAATAGCGGGCCGAGATTGGCCCGTTCTTCAAATAATTTTTTGATTTTTCTTGTCCAAGCCCGCTTAAATAGCGGGCCAGACGGGTAGGGCCTAGCGGCCCGTCCCGAATTTGCTCAGCTCTAATTGTTAGGAGGAGAATTCGTAGAGGAGGAATACCAATTGTGCGTCATTGTTGCGGGATTTGCTTGAGGTAGGGTTTCCATACTCACTACTTTCATATGTTGATTGATGTATGCTATTTTTAATGATATTGTTGATGTTGGTTACTAAGATGATTATGGTGATGTTTGATGATTATGATATTACTTGTGATTGTCATTGGTTACTGGTTTTATATTGGTGGTCCGACAGGAGACGAACCACATCCCGATTTCGCCTCTTGTGGCTCTCCCGCCACGAGAGGGGTGTGCACATTAATGTTCTGGGAACTTTCATTGCGGTGAGAGGGGTTGTTGATGTCTAGTTCTACGGTTGGCATCGTAGGTGGAATGGCGTCCAGATCTGCAGTCTGACGCTGGCAGGGATGACTGCTTTGGCGGGAACTCAGTTACTGGAGTTTGGAGATGATACTGGTTATTGGTTACTGCTTACTGGTTACTGGCCGGTTACTGGTTACTTGGTTACCTTGAAATGATTATTGTTTGTTTATGCATTGATTGATGTATGATGGTACTGACCCCATATATGTTTTAAAAACTGTTGTGATCCATTGGAGAAAGGTGAGCAGGAGTTTAGCGGATGTTTCCTTGAGCATGCGTGGGATTGAAGAGGAATGCTGATGATGATGAGTCTAGCTTCAATTATGTCCTTGTTTACTTTTAGTTAGTTTGAGTATTTGGATTGAGGCTTTGTTTCGTATTGGTTTAAGACGATGTATTCATTTTAATGTTGATTATAATAAATATTGTTGCCTTATTGTCTATTTGATATTATCTACCTCGGGCAACCGAGATGGTAGCGTCCTTGTTTACTAAGGAAGATCTTGGTAAGGATCTTTGGTAGATCGGGGTGTTACATGTATTCTCCAATCACATTTGACAGTGGCGCACTCAGCTGTGTACCTCATGTTGTCTGTCTTAACAACAATAATGTAAAACCCTTCTTGGATGCAAAAATCCCTTAACGCGTCTTTAAAATGCTCTTTGTCCATGAAAAGCATCCAAGACATAAGTCTAATTGCACCGAGTTCTTTGTTTTCACACAATTCATCATTAGCATACAACTTAGCAGAGTACCCTTTATCATCTAGACTTCATTCATTCTTGTGAAAAAAATCATATGCATCATCAACAAATAGTAACGATGAAAGTAATAAGTTGTCCTCCATCTCTAAGTCGGTCATATCTTCCTCATCCCCAATTACGTAATTGTTATCAGATGGCTCATAAGACCTATCACTTCCAGATTCATCAGAGTCATCATAATAATGAACTTGTGACAACCCTCTACTAGCCCTTGTTACCGTTTTACCACTCTCTTCATCACCAAATTCCATCATACGTCTCTTATGAACATAAATACCCTTCAAATTAGTGGTAGCTTTTCGTATTTTAAAGTTATGTTCACTAACTTGTGTTTGACTTAGTCCTGCGCCTCTCCTTGGGGACAAAGAGGCATGGATGGTAACGTCAATAATTTTGGGTTTCCGTACTTGCAATTTCTCCCTATTATAATTACTAGAGGAAGAATTAGTAATTTCCACATTTGGAGGGGATGACATGGATCCAACATAATATCATCAAATGGATTAGAAATAACATTATATTGATCAGCCCTACTAGCATAATTATATTGATCACCCTTACCGTGATTATTTTCCCACAAGTTCCTAGCCATTAAAAGAAATCAGATGGATAACCATCACAATCAATCCATATATCAATTGACTTCTTCCCAAAATACCGACTCAACATTTCTATCAAATCTTAGCATTATTCAAAGTAACTGATTTCATATTAATCTTGTATGCTAATGTCGGGTTAGTTGGTAGAGGCATCACGTGCTTTTCTGCCTCATCATACATGTCATTCATCACGTCAATAAGTAAGCATCTATCAGTATCATCTAATCTAATGTCAACCGAATTGTGGAAAAAAAACCATAGAAAACTAGCATAATTAAAAAATGGTTAGGGCAAAGACTATAAGAGGCAAATGAAATTAAAGACTTACATATTTTGATGAATGATGTTGCAGAATGTAAACGGAGTAAAGGAGGGCAAAACAGAATGGAGTAACGAAGACGTTTAAGGGGCAAGGTAATAAGGGGTTATTTTCCGATTGACCGAAGTCATGGAGAAGAGGATTTTAAATGAAAGATGCATAATTACTTAATTAGCATCCTAGTCATCCCACTTAAAGAGCCCAACTCATCAGTTAACAGACGTAATTACCGTCTTACATAAAATTGGTCACGGTTATGACTAATGAATAGACTACAAGGGTATAAGTGGTGTTTTTAAAATGGAAGGGATACAAGTGAGAAAAGTCAATAACACAGAGGTACAAGTAAAAAAAAACCTTTTGCTATTTTTGAAACCTTAAACCTCCTTAAAATTCTTCGATTATGAATGATTATTCGAGTGAAGACTGGGTATTTAATTCGTTAATCCTACATTAATAATTAAATTGATTTTTTCTTATCATTTTTGTTCCTTTTTTTAATTAGGAATTAGGATTTATGCCTAAATTAATAAAGGGTTAATTAGTGTGTATGGTGGAGTTTGTTGATGTTGTTTCATGGTCATGGTCGTTGTAAACTACCATAACCGACGTTGTGCATCTTTTCATAAGAGTTGGAGGAACTTCATTATCTGCTCATCGATTTTTTTGGTTAACTACCTCCTTTAATATTATTAATTAACTACACTGAAAAATTGAAAATTGTTAATGAAAATGATAATGATTTGATAACTATGCAAAGTCAATCATGTAAGTTTAATCTCAATTAAATACGCATGTTTAAATTACTGAATAAATATAGCGGAAGCGATAAAATAGATCGAGAATTAAAACCTACAGCCATTGCTAATGAATTCATGATCCGCTTTAATAAAACCCGTGTTTTGAACCCGTTTCCGAAAACCCGTCTTTGTCTATTGATTTTGGTTCCAAACCCTGAACTCACTAATTTAGATGGTGTATGACCGTGCTTATCGCGAGCCCGATACAAAAATAATTACCCACACTTAGGCTAACAACATAAGGAATGTATTAGGGAAGTAGGGTGTCGATCCTCAGGGAGTACGTGTTAACTATGGATTGCTATGGAGTGATTTTCATTTAAATCCGAGTCATTTGAGGTGGTCGTCTAAACTACTAACATAAAATAAAATGACAGGTATGTAAATGACAATATGTAAATGACAAATATGTAAATAACGATATGTAAAACTAGAAACAGACAACTTACCCGATCGGGTTGTCACGGATCCGATCGGGGAAGTGTACTGATCCAGGTGACAATATAATAAATCTAACTAAGAGCGATATTTAAATGACAACTCTCGTTACAAAGACGGAAATTGACTAATACAAACAATTGTTCATGGCCACTAAACAAAGTTATAAAATTTGGCATAACCAAAGGAAGAAACAAACTAGATGGTTCAATTGGTATCTACTCTTCTTTTAATTCATTTTAACTAGTAAATCATTTTAATATTACAATTCTATTTATTGTATTTACACAATGTTATTCTTACAATGTTAGAATTAATCTAATTTATGTGATTAAGTAAATTAATAGGAAAAAGATGTAGGAAATTAAACTATAAAATATAAGTACTACAATGATTAAGGTGATTATATTAATAATGATTCTAGTGATGAATTCCATGATTATATGATTAGGCAAAATAAAAGGTGGCATACTAAACAATATTTCGGTTTTGTCAAGATTGATTTTAGATGAATTTCCTAATAACAATAATATGAAAACAAGACTAATTAAATCAAAGTTCATGATGATAAAAACTGCATACGTGAAGGATAGAAGATTACCGAAATTGGAGTGCAAATTATGTAGGAAATAAAGTAAAGAACAATTATCCAACCCAATAACAAAAGCTTATAAAAACAGTAGAGAAATACTTAAAATTGCATAAACTATAATCTAAAACTTGTATAAAAGAAGTAAACTATAAAATGTGTTATTGTATGAAAAGTATGCTAATTGTGTATAATTGTGTAAGAAGTTGTGTAAGAAGTTGTGTGATGATCATTGGCTTTTATAGGGCTGCATGGCTGCTGCATCTCGTCCAAATTCATACCCTACACAAAGCCTTTAATCACTCATTTAAGCTTGGTAGAAGAAGAGCCAAGTAACGTCTCAGCCGCAAACATACCCGATCGGGTAAGTGGAAATCCGATCGGGTAAGTGTGCAAGATGGATTTTTCCGTCTTTTCCAATTACCTCTTTGGGCACGGAATCCTATGCATTGGTCTTGGTCAATGCAATACGTAATTGGGCTTGGGCTAGTCCTCCTTTTGACTTGGGTTGATGTTTTCTTTTGAAGTACAAAGTCAAAGTCCAAGATGAGTCCACTTGAGGAAGGATGTAGCGGAATCGTAATCAAATCCTGAAATGGCTATCATCGGTTCCTTGAAAACTCGTACTCTAGTGCCTTTGCTCCATAAAGTAGGAAAATATAGCAAAACCGCTTCATTTCCTATAAAACGAGACAAAACACGCAAAACAACTAGAATAGCAATATTAGCTCGTTAATCACTTAGCAAAGTGCATAAATCGTATAGAAATCGATCTAAAACGGGGGATAAATTAGTACAAAATATCACTTATCAAACTCCCCCAAGCTAAACCCTTGCTTGTCCTCAAGCAAACATAACAATCATAACCAGGACAAGGGTAGCTAACAATGATCAATCTATCATACAAATCTCAAAAAGTAAGCTTCTACAAGTAGATGAATCACAAACCCGTAACAACAAGGGCGAAGGAAAGCGCGAAGCATGGTTGAGATTTACATAACGGCGCAGCATAGAAAATATTCTTTGGACCTTTTCAGCTCTTGCATGATCTTTTGACAATGGACTCTCACGGTACACTCTTCACTCAAATTTTTGTAGAATAGGAAGTATTGGTTCAAATTTGAAGTGACACTCTCCTATCTACAACTTATAAGAATGTGCCCGCAGTCTAGTATGGTAGACAATCCAAAATCATTAAGTAAGACTAATCATGATCAAAATGAAATGTAGGAAGCATTAGAGAAGTAAAGAAGAGGCTTGGCAAATTTGGGTAAGAAAGTGGACAAACGATTTTTGGTCATGTGGAGCTTTAAGTCAAGCTAGTAATAACCAAATGTGTAGTGGATACTCAATCCAAATCATACCAATTCCCATCAACAATAGTCAAAGCCAAAAGCAGCATATTGGCTTATTAAACATGACAAATCAAGTGACGACTTCCCATAATTTTCCTTTCTTTTCTTTTCATGGAAGCGTTTTTTTTTTCTCTTTTTCTTTTCTCTTTTTTTCCTTTTGAGCTTTCAATTTTTCTTTTTCATTTCTTTCAAAGCTCTCTTTTTTTTTCTTTTTCTTTTCTCTTTTCAGAAACTCGGGAATCAGCAATCCCGAGACAGCAAGTTCACACCAAATGGTGGCATTATCAGAACATCGCAAAAGCACAGAACACCCCTACACATAAAGTCGGTTACTAGCTCAACAAGGGTAGGCAATAATATAATGTAGCTAGGAAGAAGGGTGTTTTTGCGAAATGTGAACAAGAACAAATGGCTTCAAAATGTAGATCATGACAGTAATACTTATAGAAAATGGAATAAAAACCATACTTATGCGTTTTGATGCGACACAGACTATAAGGAGAAACTACTCACTCCTAAACTGGGATCGGGTTCAGATGTACCGACCACTGGAGGCACTACCTTACAATATGAGTACCTTGCCAAAGTCAAGATCAAGCTTAATTAAGTCCAAATACAACTTTCTACCTACTGTGTACATTACATCCCCATGAATGCACAATTCCTCATAACATATTGAAACATAAGCTTATAAAAACTATAATTTGAGAAATGTAAGATCGAAATGATCTTTTCTTTTTGTGTTTTTTTTTATTTTTCGATTTTTTTTCTTCTTTTTTTTTGTTTGTTTTCAATAAAAACTAAAAATAAACTAAGAAAATTAAAAGAAAATAAACTAAAAAGTAAAAATCTAAATGCATTCCTAAATGCAAATCCTCCCCCAAGCTAAAACTTCACATTGTCCTCAATGTACATGCAATTATAACAGAGTCAAACCGAGAAACGGTTGGTAGCACACAGAACAAGATGAAATTCTAATGAGAAAAGGGGCTAAAAAGAAAACTAAATTTGCGAAAAATAAAGGAAAGAAATAAAATTGTTACAAAATGTCTAGCCTCCCCCAAGCTAGTATAAACAAGGGGAGCTCATCGTCATCTCATCACAAAGGCCACCAGCTACGGCCTCTCCTCTCAGAAGGAGGCGGCTCGGATGCGGATCCAGAAGCATCTGTATAGTAGGTATCATCTGCAGAATAATAACTACCACGAGAAGCAATGATCCCGGTTGGGTTGCTGGCTCCTAAGGAGTGGTACTCTTCTACTTGGTGATCTCTAAAATCACCTCTATACTCTCCAAAACTCTCAACGCCATAGTCGGTTCCACAGTAATTAGGTCCGGTCTGCTGCACACCTGCATCATAAGTAGTACCATACCCCCCTTCGGGCCAAGTATAAAAAGACGGGTGGGGGCCCTCAGGTCTAACCACACCTTGCCTAGCAAAGTGATCATAAATGGGATGCAAAGCAAGCTGCTGGTCGGACTGAATTCTATTAACGGACAAGGTTAAGGCTTCAAACATGGCGGTCACGTCGCCCGTAGCATGGGTCGACTGAGAGGATGATCCTACCTCAGGGCGGCGGGATCTAAGCTGAACAGGGGGGTCATTGGGGGTAATATCCCCAACAGGAAGGAAGTAAGTGGGTGGGGGTAAGAAAGCCTCACCCTCCTGAAGTTGAGGACGCTGCCTAAGTAATGGAATTTGGTCTACCTCGGCGGTCAACTTGACCGAATCACGGCCAGCTATCCTCCAAATCATATGGGGGTGGGAGACACGAAACCAGTTAAGCTGAACAAAATAATCATAATCCAACCCATTTCCCATCTCGGTGGGAGGTGTAGTCAATGCCTGGAGGTTAGTGGTGGCTTGGTTAAAACCACAAACTCGCATAGCAAGGTGAGTGATAAGACCTCCATAGACAATGGCAGTGTTCTTAGGATTAATGGCTTTAGTTAACTGAACAGCAAAATAGTACGGAATGTTAATAGACCATGGTTCTTCACCATTCACATTCAAAAATCCTCCTAAAATTTATAACTCCACTCGTCTCACCAAATGAGGTCCAGCACGACCCAAGAAGGTCCATCCCATGAATCTTTGCCAGATTCTAATGGCGGGATGATGGATGTATTGGTGTGGGACATGGTCCCAACGAGTGACAGGGTAAGTAGAAATAGTGTTCCAAACCAGGCTAACATCAAAGCCTTCTGGAGGTGAGCTAACAGTGTCCTCATAGGTGAGACCGAATTGTCTAGCAAAGATCTCTAAGTTCATACTAAAATCATCATTAAATAATCTAAACCGAACTTGAGGCATGGTGTTTCTATTTCTAGACCTATGCAACTCAAATGAGCTCAAGAATTCAAGGGTTAATTGAGGGTAGGTCTCATAACTAAAGTTCATGCTAGCATTCATTCCTAAACCCCTAAATAACACCTTAACATGCTCATAAAGCTTCATATGTCTTAAAGAAGAAATATTAAGGAATTTTGTAGCCCTCATACCTTTGCTTTTAAGAATACACCAATTTTGCCATTGTTTGTTTGAACTAAATTCCACATTCGGAAAGTCAGGATCATGCATAGCATTTCCTTGATTTTCGGTTTGATCATTTGCTTCAAGCATTTCTATGTCTTCTTCATGGGCTCTACTACTTTCTCCTTGATTCGAGGTTCTTGCCCTCTTCGATCTCCTTATTGTAGGTGCCATGTTTTAAAATAAACTAGTATTAAAACACTTCATTATAAACATAAATTGATAGCATAAGTGTTAGAATACTAAGTTTTAAGCACAAGTTCAAGCATAGCTACCTAAGTGAAACATTATCATGCTATCTTTGAGCATAAATGGATGTTCTTAAGCATAACAATATGTTACTAAGATGAGCAACATATACTTGAATCATGAGTTTGTCCACTACTCAAAGGTACTAATGCTAATTTAACATAATAAGATCATAAGTTCATAGTATAAAGCATGAATTCAAGCATCATACTACCACTTAAGCACAAGTTCTTATCATATAGTAAAGATGAGTATCCTAATTGGCATATGAGCATTCAAATCATAGTAAGCATACTAATTAATCACTATCATTCACTCTATAACATGTAAGACCCATTAGAAATCCAATTTAAACAAGTTTTTCAATCAAAATCAAGAATCCCCAAATTTGGGTTAGGGTTTGTTCATGTTGGATTTCTGAAAAAAATAAAGAGATTGAAGTAACTAAAGTAGAATTAACTTACTTGATGATTCTTAGAAGTTGCCTTTGATGAACTATAGTGACAAATTTTGTAAGAAAAGACCAAGAAATGAAGGTTTTGAGAGAATTTGAGCTTTGAAATTGAAGAACACGGGTATATGGCAGCAAGCAAAGGATAGTGTGTTGGCTTTATAGAAGAAAATAGAACAAAATACGAAGCAGACAACTTACCCGATCGGGTAGTCACAAATCCGATCGGGGAAGTGTGCTGGTCCGGTTTTTGTTTCTTTTTTCTTTGCTACTTGCCCTTACCTTTTGGCTATGTCCTTGAACGTACTTACTAACCTTAGTAATCTTGGCAACTTGGGCCAAGGATAGCTCCTTCTTGTCTTAATAAGTCCTCCAATTCCAAGTACGAAAAACTATCAACTAAACATGCATTTCTAAATGTAAATAATAAGTAAAACGATAATTGTTCCTAACTATTACAACACAACATCCAAAGAGATAGTCCAAATAAAATAGTCCAAATCATTGTATAATAAGTGGAATAAAGAATGCATAAAGAAAAAGTAAAGAGAAAGACGGGTTGCCTCCCGACAAGCGCATTTTTAAGTCATGCTAGACTTTGTGTTTTTATCCCTCCTTAAGCCTTATGAAGGGATTTGAGCTCCTTGTAGCTTGATTCGTCCTTGAATTTTTCTCTTTTACCTTTTGCCAACACCCATGGCAACTTAATGCAAATACACTTCCGAAGCCTTGAAGGCTTCGAGGTCACCATCTCCAACACTCAATACATTCCCCTTTTTATCAAAGGTGGCACTTGATCCATCCATTTCAAAGGTGATATTCTCTCCTTGCACATCTATACAAGCCCCAACTGTATTTAGGAAGGGTCTTCCTAATATAATATAGTCGTCTCTTTCTTTCTTTGAAAATATGACATAAAAATCAACGGGAATAAGGAAATATCCAATCCTTATGGGGACATCTTCCACAATTCCTGCTGGAGTATGCAGAGATCCATCGGCTAGTTGAAGGCTAGTATTAGTGATCTTCATTTGTATTGGGCAATGGTCATGATAGAAGGAAAAAGGCATGACGCTAATAGCGGCTCCTAAATCACACAATGCATTTTTGACCTTATGAAGACTCATTGTGAAAGAAATGTTAAAACAACCTGGATCTTTAAGTTTGGAAGGAATGATAATCTTCCCTTCTTCAAGGGTAGGTTCCTTGTAAGAGTCTTTGGTTGCTTCTTTTTCTCTAGATGTTTTGCCAATCCTTGCTTCCAACCTTGAGAAAGCTTTGTCGTTTGCCCTTGTTGTTTCAACAACTCTTTCTTCTAATTTCCCTTGAGCTTTTATCAATGTCATGATCAAAGCTTCGAGACGGGATGTCTCCTCATGTGTAGGGACTTTGGTTGGTTTGGCTAGTGTTGGATTATTGCAAAGTTCATGGGGTAACCTAAAGATGGGCTCCTTACTCTTTCCATTCCCAAGAGGATGATCACAAGGTTTGTCACTAATCATGTCAATTGTGACAATCGATGGTTCTTCACCCCTTGGGTGGTTTGACTAGAACTCGATGGGGTCAATTCTTCTACTCTCTTTTGGAGAGATAAAATGGTTGATTTGAGTGAGTTTAAGCTAGAAAAGAATTATGAGTACATATTATGTTGGGCTTGGTTTACTTCCCTTAATTTGACATCTACTTTTGCTAACAATTGATCATTTTGAAAGGATGAGTGTGGAATTGTATGAGGTGTATTAGTGGGTTGAGTTTGGCGAAATTGTGGGTGAAAAGGGTTTAAGGGTGTGAGTTTGTTCCCACATCGTAGAGGTACATGCCCTATTCCACCACAAAGTTCACAAGGTGTTGTTAATGAGGTAAATGGGTTGAAAACTTTTGGGCGATATAAAGTGCATTTTGGGGTGGTTTCGTTTGATTGAACGGGACAGGCTAAGGAAATGGTAGTGTCAACATCATTCGAAGTTTCCACTCGACTTTTCTTTCGCTCTCCCCCATTATTTTGTGAACCTTCCCCACTTTCTTTTTGTGAATTAATTGATAGGTTTGACAAAGTGGTTTTAAACCTACGGTGAAAAGCGATGACAATCTCTTCCCACTTCATTGGCCTTGTGGCATCCTTTAAACGACGGGTGAACCACCATTTAGCTTCTCCCTTTAGTGATAAAGGAAAGAGATTTTCTCTAATTTGGTTTTGGGTGATTCCCTCCCTCATAAAGGTTTGACACAATTCACAAAAGGTTTGGATATGGTGCGACGGGTTTTCATTTGGTTTACCACTAAATTGGTTACCCTCAATGAGAATAATCAAAGTCATATGGACCCTTAGGATCCCACTAGCGAGCTCAAAAACCCGGTACCTTGGATCCTCCCTTGTTAGCACCATTGTTTGTCAACCTACAAGAAAAACACAAAAAGGAAAGTAAGTAACGATTTAAGTACGGTTGCACCTAAAAATGGTAGAAAATTTTTTTTTTTAAACAAAAACCAACAATTCATAAATAAACAAAATCGTGCTCCCCGGCAACGGCGCCAAAATTTGACCGTGCTTGTCGCGAGCCCGATACAAAAATAATTACCCACACTTAGGCTAACAACATAAGGAATGTATTAGGGAAGTAGGGTGTCAATCCTCAGGGAGTACGTGTTAACTATGGATTGCTATGGAGTGATTTTCATTTAAATCCGAGTCATTTGAGGTGGTCGTCTAAACTACTAACATAAAATAAAATGACAGGTATGTAAATGACAATATGTAAATGACAAATATGTAAATAACGATATGTAAAACTAGAAACAGACAACTTACCCGATCGGGTTGTCACGGATCCGATCGGGGAAGTGTACTGATCCAGGTGACAATATAATAAATCTAACTAAGAGCGATATTTAAATGACAATATTGAAAAGCTATCTAACTAAACTAATAAACTAGCTAATAACAATAAAGTAAACTATCTAAGAATGATAATAAAATTACGGTAAAGTAAACTAACTAAATAACAATAAAATAAACTATCTAGAACGGTAAAATAAACTATCTAATCAAATTGGTATAGTGAAAGAGAAATACATGCAAAACGATTTACAAAGTTTCATTGATACCAACATTAGAATTACTACGATTGTCTAAGCCTTGTAGCGGTATATTCCTCTCGGATTTGTACCGACTTTTTAGTGGGTCCTAACGTCCTCTCAACATGATTAGGTCACTAAACCTATATTGGTAGTCCTAATTCCCATCTCAACTCTCGTTACAAAGACGGAAATTGACTAATACAAACAATTGTTCATGGCCACTAAACAAAGTTATAGAATTTGGCATAACCAAAGGAAGAAACAAACTAGATGGTTCAATTGGTATCTACTCTTCTTTTAATTCATTTTAACTAGTAAATCATTTCAATATTACAATTCTATTTATTGTATTTACACAATGTTATTCTTACAATGTTAGAATTAATCTAATTTATGTGATTAAGTAAATTAATAGGAAAAAGATGTAGGAAATTAAACTATAAAATATAAGTACTACAATGATTAAGGTGATTATATTAATAATGATTCTAGTGATGAATTCCATGATTATATGATTAGGCAAAATAAAAGGTGGCATACTAAACAATATTTCGGTTTTGTCAAGATTGATTTTAGATGAATTTCCTAATAACAATAATATGAAAACAAGACTAATTAAATCAAAGTTCATGATGATAAAAACTGCATACGTGAAGGATAGAAGATTACCGAAATTGGAGTGCAAATTATGTAGGAAATAAAGTAAAGAACAATTATCCAACCCAATAACAAAAGCTTATAAAAACAGTAGAGAAATACTTAAAATTGCATAAACTATAATCTAAAACTTGTATGAAAGAAGTAAACTATAAAATGTGTTATTGTATGAAAAGTATGCTAATTGTGTATAATTGTGTAAGAAGTTGTGTAAGAAGTTGTGTGATGATCATTGGCTTTTATAGGGCTGCATGGCTGCTGCATCTCGTCCAAATTCATACCCTAGACAAAGCCTTTAATCACTCATTTAAGCTTGGTAGAAGAAGAGCCAAGTAACGTCTCAGCCGCAAACATACCCGATCGGGTAAGTGGAAATCCGATCGGGTAAGTGTGCAAGATGGATTTTTCCGTCTTTTCCAATTACCTCTTTGGGCACGGAATCCTATGCTTTGGTCTTGGTCAATGCAATACGTAATTGGGCTTGGGCTAGTCCTCCTTTGACTTGGGTTGATGTTTTCTTTTGAAGTACAAAGTCAAAGTCCAAGATGAGTCCACTTGAGGAAGGATGTAGCGGAATCGTAATCAAATCGTGAAATGGCTATCATCGGTTCCTTGAAAACTCGTACTCTAGTGCCTTTGCTCCATAAAGTAGGAAAATATAGAAAAACCGCTTCATTTTCTATAAAACGAGACAAAACACGCAAAACAACTAGAATAGCAATATTAGCTCGTTAATCACTTAGCAAAGTGCATAAATCGTATAGAAATCGAGCTAAAACGGGGGATAAGTTAGTACAAAATATCACTTATCAGTGTATATTACTTAAGAGAGAGTAGGTAATGGTGACATTTATCAATGAAATTGTATATTCTTATATACTGCTCTTGCCATCAAAGAGCAGTTATACGTGTGATGAAAAGGTGGGAGTGGTTACTGATAGTGGGGAGTGAATAAAAGGCAGTTTTAAGTTCATGGGTTTGACTGCCAAGTAAATGGGCTACTTAATTAAGATTAATTATAAACTGAATTAAATATTATCATTAATAATATTTACATAATTATAAAATCCAACATTCTCCCACTTGGCCCATTTAAGCAAGAGAAACTTTATGTACGAATCATAGCGACGAATTCTCTAGAGCGAGAATTAATCTTCCATGTATTACGATACACTTAGTCTCTCACCACTCAAACTTAACTTAATGAATAAACTATATGTTTACTCTAGGTCAAAACATAATGATATTTCTCAATAAAGTTAAATAAATAGATAACTAAAGCATGTACGTACATAATTCGAAATGAGAAAATATCAACTAAATGAAAATTTTCAATGCTATAAATAAATGTATCACATTATGGAGACAAGTCCCATATTCACTACATGACCCTTGAAACCTTTAGATGGCATGCCTTTAGTCAAGGGATCAGCAATCATTAATTCAGTGCTAATGTGTTCTATGATCACTTTCTTTTCTTGAACACGTTCTTTTATGACCAAATATTTGATGTCGATGTGTTTACTTCGACTTCCACTCCTATTATTCTTAGCCATAAATATTGCAACTGAATTATCACAATACATTCGAATAGGACGACTAATAGAGTCAACAACTCTTAGTTCAGATATGAAACCTTTCAGCTGAAAGTCCATAGACCTTAATTAGACTCCTCTAATTAGCTACTAAATTACTTGTTAATTTAGTATTTAATGATCTATGTAACATGCATGCAAATATAAAGACATTTATTTAAAAGAAGAAATTTCCTCACATTGAAATGGAAATAAAATGGGCACAACGAAGAACTTCTTCTTGTTATTCTTGAGCTATAAATATGGATGAACAAGTACAATCTCCAAATTAGAAGACCTCCTTCAAGTTGCACCAAGATGATACCAAATAATCTATTCTTATTATTAACTAGATAATAAGATAGATATTATACTACTAATATTAGTATATATTACTACACTAGTAATACTTAGTAAATATTAATATTATGAGAGTTTTAGTGAGAAGATGAGTTTTTGAGAGATGTATGAGAAAACAAGCAAGAATGAATAACAAAAATGAACCACCATATTGCCCTTTTATAGGCAATATGGCAGGTCCATGTAGCCTCACAAGAGACTAATTTTACTTAATTTAATTCACATGCAAAGTGGTAGAGTGTAGTGTTGAGTGAAATGATTTTAGGTTACTATTCATGTCATAATAACATGTGACTTGTGAGCATGAACAAAAGCAACCATCATCACCTCACCACTACTACATGACCGGCCATGTGAGGCCTTATTTGGTCCATTTTGATTTTTGATATTTGTCCCACAAATACTTATTAATCATATGCTTAATTATCTTGTATAATTAAGTGTTAATTTGATCATATAACAGTTATATGACACAATTAAATAAATAATATGTACTTAACATTTTAAGTAATATTTTACCATTATATCAATATATAATGGGTCCCACAATGCTTATTTAATTTATTTTACAACTCCTTGTAAATATAATTAACTAATTACCTCTATCTCAAAACCTCAACTAATTTAGTAATTTAACTATTAATTACTAAGTTAAATCTTATTTAATCATATTAAAATAAGATATAAATTTATTAGTCAATTATCGCATAATTGAAAAATAAACTTAATAGAATTTGAGTTCTTAACTCAATTTCTAACAATTAACTCTCGTACATATCGAATATATGTAATGTACTAATTAACTGTATCGTATACAAATAATTAGTTACTATTTGGATTTCATCCTTTAGGTGTGAACGAAAGGGATCAGTTGATCACCGCCGTCAAACGACAATAACGTCAAACTCTAGTTAGCCAACCGTTATTGATTTACGTTAATCAACTGACTAATCATATATATAGTCAATAACTATCCCAATTATATTCCATAATAAGATTTATTATGTATTATGTGGCGCACTATTGGGGAGGACACCTACTCCAACAATCTCCCACTTGTCTGACACAAGTGTGCATCACCGATTCTCTTGTCTCTTTATCACATCTCCCACTCAACGCAAGGTGTCTTTCAGGTCGCACTTGCGATTGACAATATCTAGAGTGGTTTTCTCGATAGGGAGAGTAAATGTCTGACCGGAAAATCTACCATAGATCTCTTTCCGAGCGTGGCCACGCATTTACAGTAACTTCTCCTCGAGTGGCCTAAAGATGTTTGTACCCAACGTGGGTGGACAATTCCTGTTGATTCATCTACTCTGTATGTGACACCCTCAAAGTTGCGAAAGAAAAAAATAATTGAACTAATTAAAAACTATTGAGATACCTAACGAAGGTGCTCTTAAAATACCAAAGTCATAACAAAGGAAAATATATTTTACATAAGAATTATACAGAGAAGGGAGGACATCTTAGCGTATTTTATTAAAACGGAAATAAAGAGTGTATAATAAATATACCATCAAGACCGAATATGGTCCAAGTAATACTTCGTCGATTAGGCCGTCAAGTTGTACCCAATGTATGCAGCACAAACCTTCCAACCGCATTATTAAAGATAAACCACCCCGGACCAGACACCCACCCCCCCACAGAGTCAGGGGCCGAGTAACTACCACCGCCCAGTTCTCCCAGCCACGATAATGTCGAGTTTAATTTAAAACATGAAGAAAATAAAAGCAATGTATATGGAAAAATACCAAAAACCTTAACAATTGATAGGCTTTTCATGTATTGAACCAATTACAACTAAAATATACACTACAAAATAAAGTTCGAGTTGCGACGGATTATTCCGTCGCTAGATAGGGAATTTCCGTCGCTAAAGACTGATTTGCGACGGATTTGCGACGGATAGTGTCCGTCGCTTATTTTCGTCGCAAAGAGTAGTAAGTGCGACGGATTATTCCGTCGCACATATTTGCGACGGATAGTCAAGCCTTTGCGACGGAGTAGCCGTCGCAAAAGTTGACTGACTTGAGTTGGGGTCAAACAGAAAGTCAACTGTTGCGACGGAATTTCCGTCGCAAGTGTTAACATTCCGTCGCAAAAGTTGACTGAATGTTTGACAAGTCAAACATAAAATCAACGTTTGCGACGGAATTTCCGTCGCAAAAGGTTGACTTTCCGTCGCAAGTATTGACTTCGTGTTTGACTTGGCTGTAAGTCAGTCAATGTTTGCGACGGAATTTCCGTCGCAATAAAGCCTGTATTTTCCAGCATCCGCCTGTTTCCTGCATCCCCTTATACGCGTTAAAACGACAAAAAACCTGCAAATTACAGAAGTTTTCCAGCAGTTACGCGTCCAACAAAGTTACTAATTTAACACAAAACCAAACAAAGTTTTGATTTTATATCATGAAAGTAATTAAAGTCTTACAAATAAAAGGTTCAAAGTACCAAATAGTTAACTAATCACTCAAGTCAGTGGAGTGATTGGAGGGAAAGGAGGGAAAGGGGTGAATGGGTTGGACCTAGCATTATCGCCCCTATCATCATCAAAGTCGTCTCGACCCTGGTTAGGACCTCCCGTTCTGCAGTTTTGAGTAGAATTTCTTGCAACCTGACTCAAGTACTCTTCTATAGCTGCAATCCTTTTAGCCTGCTCGTCGCGCTCTTGTCTAAGTGCAGCATTCTCCTTTGACAGCTTAGTAGCGAAACTTGGGGTGCCCTGAGGCGGGTTTGAGGTAGCAACAGGGTGCCTATGATGGTCAAACAAATGCTTCGCCGCTGGTCCCAATCCGTAGCATCTTCCTTTCTCGTCAAATCCAGTCTCCTCATAATCGATCTCATTATCGTCGATGTTTTCGACTCCTTGAGTTTGAAGCTCAGACTTCTTTGATATGATCTTATTCTGCATCACAAACAAGTTCAGAATTAGTAATTGTCATTTAAATTAAGTAGTTAATGTAATTAAATATATAAATGACAAATTAAACATAAATCACTTAACAAAAAAATGCATAACTTACATAGAGTTGAGCTGGGTTTTTTGATAACCATCCACGGAACGGGTGCTTCTTTGTCTTCTCTAAGACTTGCACCGCATTTGGGATACCAGTTGAAGATTTATCGACCTACAATTTAAATACTTGTTAGTATAACATATATATAAGTATTAATTTATAATTAGATAAATAAATAAAAAAAGAAAGAAGTTTTAGATTTACCATTTCGTCCATGATTCTCAAGGTGTTTTTTCTACCCATAATGTGAGTAGGCAAAGCCTTTCCCTTCTCTTCACATCCCGATCTACGATTAGCCGCGCCAGATTGAGATCTCACAACGAAACCAGGATCTTCGACAGGCCTATTCTTAAGTTTTCTAAACAAGTCCAAAGGAATCCAACTCGGCCTGTGCTCCTCGTCTTTCTGCGAGGCTCGGTAGATCATATGACGTAAACGGGTCTTCATGGCGTCTTCCCAAGATTTCCTTACCATATCTGTATGGCGAGGATCGAAAGAAACCTTTTGCTGTCATGATTAAAAGCATAAAGTTAGGAAAATATTAAGTGAATAAATAAAAAAATAAAAATTCAATAACAAAGATAAATTGAGAAAAACAAATTTAAATAGATATAATTATAATATTTTAAATAATTATACCTCAAACCAGTTCCACCAAGACGACCGCAAATTATTTGACGCCTCTTTCCAACATGGCGCATGATCCTTGTACCCGCAGATTATGGTCTCCGAGATCAGTTTAACCACATCTGCGTCACTGAACCTGAAATTAATAGTCATAGTTAAATACATACATTATATATAAATATTATGATTTTTGAATAATCATAATTATGATTAAACAATTAAAGTAAAAGTGAACTAGTCTTACCATACACCTGTTTCCTCATCCGGATCGAGGCGGACTCTGCGAGGAGTAGTCTCCACCAGTGGCGGTGGCACGTTCCTGTCATTCACTCGTTCATTCTCATCCTCCTGCCCTCTGTTTCCTACATTACTAGTACTACCTCTTCTTCGTCCTCCCGCCATATAGAGAAAAACTAAACGATTCAAAGTTGTCATGAATTAACAAACATGTATGTACAATTAAATGACAAGAAACTATATATTGGTATTAATAAATAATAAAACCTATAAATTGTTTTACAAACGACCACACATATAGAAAAAGTAGTTTCAACTAATATAAGAATTAGAAATAATCTTATTCATCATCACTACTTAAATATTGGTTTTCGGAAATGTTGTATTTAAAAAGTGAGTCTATAAAATCTTCTTCTTCCTCTTTATCTTCCTCTTTATCTTCTGCTCCGTCTTCCTTCCGCTTCTGCTCATCCTCCTTCTCCTCCTCTTCTACCTTCTCCTCATTATTGTCATCTACTTGAGCTTCTTCTTCCTCCTCCTCTA
Organism: Heliosperma pusillum; assembly: GCA_022085475.1. NCBI lineage: Eukaryota > Viridiplantae > Streptophyta > Magnoliopsida > Caryophyllales > Caryophyllaceae > Heliosperma > Heliosperma pusillum. The sequence continues at coordinate 1,440 of JAIUZE010047359.1, read as the reverse complement.
TAATTTCATTATCATCTGCCACTTCAATTATTGATAGTAGTGTCTCACTACTAATAACATCTTCTTGAAACGCAGATTCGACAATAGGTGCATCAACATGCGATCTGGCTTTAGTTTTGACTACTGCTGACCACTTATCTTTATCTCTTTTGATATTTGGATATGAAGTATAATAAACTTGTTCAACTTGATAAGCCAACACAAATGGATCATATTTCGGAAATTGTCTGCTTCGATTAACATCCACAAGTTTATAATCCTTATGTATTTGCATTCCTTTTTCAGAATTATCTATCCAATCACATTTGAATAAAATAACATTATATGTGCTTGTTTCGCCTGTGTACGACAATTCAACAACTTCGTTGAGTGTTCCATAGTAGTCAGCTCCCTCAGTCGAACTTACACATACTCCATTATTCAGTGTAGATTTTTCCAAATCTAACCCATCTTTGAAAGTGCGAAATTTGTATCCGTTAATGAAATAACGTTTCCATGTTCGCACCCTTTTCGAAGGACCTTGTGCTAATGCTATGAGAACTGGATCTTTTAAGTTGTTTACCTATCATTGTTAAATTATTAACATATTATAATACCTTCAGGTATTAAAAAAAAATTGAAAAAAAAGAGTAATCTGGTGTTAGTATGTAGTATGTACTTACTTGTCCTCTAAACCATTGAGGAAATCTTGTGTCAAATTTGTTCCAAATATCCTCGGCTGTGAGAAATTGGGGATATTCTGTTTTGATATAATTTTCAAACATCCTATATTCATTATAAAAAAATGTCGAATTAAGTAATAGTTTTTACATGCATGTTGTTATAATTAATTATTAATAATTAAAGTTTCAAAGGACGATTTTTTTACTTACACTTCGTTATGCTTCAATTCTTCTAAATCACAGTTAGATAAAACATATAAGTGTGCACGCTCATCTTCGTTGTCTTCTAAAAATCTTTCACGACACTTTCCAGAACAAATTCCCCCGTGATCTTGAAAAATCTCGGGTAAAGTAGAATACGTAGGCTCTTTCGAGCGTACGTCGAGATACTTGGCTTTTGTGTCCACGTTCTCTTCAAAATAAAAGGAACAGAAATTGGCAATTTCTTCAAGCAAATACGCGTTGCATATAGAACCTTCAACACGCGATTTATTTCCAATCTTTTTTTTCAAATGATTTAAGAACCTATAAAAAACTTGGATAAGTAGATAGACTGAAATAATTAAAGTAAAAATTGGATAATTGTGGAATTAATTACCCCTCAAAAGGATACATCCACCTATATTGCACTGGACCACCCATTTTCAGTTCATACGGCAAATGAATTGGTAAATGCTCCATTGAGTTAAAAAAAGATGGTGGAAATATCTTCTCTAACTTGCAAATGATTTCGGCAATGGTGTTCTCGAGAGTAGTTATTTTTTCAACTTGTATCGAT
>JAIUZE010047355.1:0-67031 GCA_022085475.1 Heliosperma pusillum | reverse complement strand
TGATCCAAGATACTCATTTAGAATTAGAATGGTCAAGACGCCATATACTCATAATTCTCTATGGGTACTTAGTCAACACGACACATATCATACAATCAAACAGTCACGGGAACACTTCCTATCATGTGACTAATTGCATATAAATCATATTCAAATATCATATCGCCTCATATCTACTAAGGCTAATTCAATAATTAAATAAAACCTTACGTGAAGACAAATCCCCGACCCGAGTCCCGCGACGGGTCATCAGTCAAAACGGGGCTGACTAGATCTTAGTTTGACCAAACCCGTTTGGTCAAACCGGCTAGAAACAGAGTCTTTATCACATAGACATAAAATCAACATATTCATTTCATGTTATTTTATTAAAACTTCTAACATGTGAATTATTCTATCATACCAAAACCCGTTTGACTAAAAGAATATTAAATTAAACTACGATCTCGTCTTATAATTTCTAACATGTGAGAAATAATAATGTAATGAAAAACCTTTTAATTAAATATTTTACTTATTAATATTTCTCGCTTGCTAATTATTACAAAACGCGATAAAATAACAATAACTCAAAAACCGTCACAAGTCTAAGTAAGGGGACCCACGGGCTGATTTGGGCCGACTTGACACGGCCTGGACTGGGCCCCACGGCCTGTTTTGGGCTGTTTTGGCTTTTTATCAACTTTACTAAAAACCGTTTCCTAATATTTCCCGCATGCTTTAACATAATTAAAACCCGTCAAAACAACAACATAACAATCAAACATCGACACAACCCAAAGACCAAAACCCGGACCCACCATGGACCAACCCAGACCGGGTCTGAACCGGCCTGGACCGGCTGGTTTGGTCCGGTTCACAGCCACTTCCCCACGGTTCAATCAACCCCCATTTCCAAATAAATTCTAACATGTTTTAATTAACAACATCCAATTTTAAACATCCAATTCAACCATCATCATACAAAAATCATTGTTATGAATAAATCATACAAATTTGTCAAGAATACCAAACATGCTATAAATTCATAAACATAATAATAACCACTACTTAGCATGTTACTAACTAAAAATCCATAAATCATAATAACATGAACAAAAAACAAAAGATGAACCAAAAACCAAAGAAACAAAAGCTATGTAACATATATTCGTCGAGTAACTCGGAATCGTTACCTTAGCTAGCAAAATCAATTAGCACCAAAATAAGAAGTATAAACTAAGAAACCCGTCTTCTAATCTTCCCCTAATATATACGAGTCACCAAATTCGTCTTCAAAATCTTCCCCTATAAGAAATGACAAGAAAAACATTATTAGAATTAAAACTTGATTTTCCATAATTAAAGTGTTGAAAACGGTTTTGACGGAATTGAAAATAAACCGTACTAGAAGATGGAGAGCGAAGAGGAGATTCTAGAAAATATAATTTAGGACGGAATTAATGAAGAAATGAACGGTTTATGATGATTTTTGCTCAAGGAACGACGAAGAACAAATGAAGAACGAGAAGAACGAATGAAGAACGATGAAGCCACGATTAATTAATCTTAATTGATTGATGTTAAAATGAAAAGTTGTTGGTGAGTAATGAAAAGAAAGAAAATATCAAGGCTTAAGAGGGGAAAAAGAGACGTGTGAAATGGAGAGGAATCGGGTCTGTTTTTACGCGATTTGCGGAGTTTAAGTTGACAGACCGATAAAGTTACAAATATCTTAGATATTTTTATTAGTTTAATCATATTAATTAAAAGATCTAATATGAGTGGAAAAAAAGTGACATGGGGCGTATGACTCATGTCAAAGTCGGGTTTCGGGACTTAAGTTGACCCGGGAATAGTTAAATGACGTTTGGGTTAAAACCGTAAAACCTTATTATAAATTCCGAATAAATTCAAAATAATTTTATTAAATTATCATAAATTCTAATAAATCTAAATAAAAATAAATTAAAAATATTAATTTTTTTAAATAAAATTTCGGTCTTCAAAATTACAAGGCGAGTCGGGAAAAAGTCAACGAAAGTCAAAGTGGACTGAAAAGTCAAGAAAAGTCAAAGATGACTTAAAAGTCAAGAAAAGTTTATGACGACTTAAAAGTCAAGAAAAGTCAATGACGACTTTAAAAAGTCAAGAAAAAGTCAAAGACGACTTAAAAGTCAAGAAAAGTCAAAGATGACTAAAAACGGGATTTTCATGAAATCTCTCAGAAATTCCAAATACGAACTCGGAATTTCAAAATACGACTCGAAACAATAAATTCTATTTTAAAAACTTAAGTCTGCTGAAAAGTGTTAGTAAATCTTTTTACTAGAAAAATTGGGTACTTTTCGGGTTGTTACAGTATGGGTCGGGTATGGGTCCTAGAGAAAAAAATCGGGTCCGGGTATGGGTCTGAGTTACGAAACCCGGGCCCGACCCGTAGACCCTCCATTAAAAAAAAGTATAATTTTTATAAGTTAAAACCTAGCTAAAATTATTGAAGTTGGTACTAAGTACTGATTTATGCAAACTACAATTGAAAACATAACCCAAAGTTCAAATAAATGTGCAGAAGTTTTTCTCTTTCCCTCATTTCTTAAAGCCAGAAAGCAACCAATCTTCATAGCTCTAACAACCTACTTCGCTACTAAAGACGAACGGTCACCACCATTCCACCATAGACGGCGACGCCGACAACCATTCCACCACGAACGACGGCCAGCCACGACAGTTACCGCCGACGCCTTTCAAGTAGGATATTTGTTTTTAGGGATCCATATTTAATTCTTTCACATATACCTCTTGCTTATCTTTCTTAATCAATTTGTGTTATAAATAGAACTTATTACGGAGTAGTAGACAATATAGTGGAATTAAGCTCTTAAAGTCATATTCACGTGTTTTTTTCCCCAATTTTATGTGTTATGCATCTACTGGAGTATTAAAGTTGTAGAAAGTCGGACCCGCGGGTAGAATCGGACCCGACCCATACCCGCGGGTATGGGTCTACTAATTTTTGACCCGTGCGGGTTTGGGTCAGGTATGGGTCCAAGGTTAACATTCCGGGTCCGGGTCCGGGTCTGGCTGTACCCGACCCAAACCCGGCCCGTTGCCACCCCTAGTTATGGCTAACAAACACTACAAGAAAACTTGTTTCAGGCGACTGTTATAAGGCGACTGATACAAGTAGTCGCCAATTTAGCGACTGAAAATAGAATAAGGCGACTGAGATCAGTCGCCAATTTGGCGACTGAAACAATCCTCAGATTTTAATTAAAACTTACCTTTTAAATTGTAGAAAACATTTGACTGGCCGGCCGGAATAGAGTATATTGTACGTCAAAGGTACAATGAGACGTGCACTAGACGGTTAAGGGACAACATGTATAAGGTTGTCAAGAGGAAGAAGGAGCCGGAGCATATGAGAGGTATTTAATTGTTTTTGTTATTTGTATATATATAGTTATATTTTTACACATTTTATCATATTTTATTATAATACTTATTTAACTTGTAGGTGGTGCATATGAAGATATGCTTAAGTATCGTGAAACTGAGGAGTTTCAGGCTAGGTCGGCCCAAGCATCCAAAAATAAAAAAGGAGGAAAGAAAGATGGAGCGGCTGAGCCGTCGCATCACGCAGGATCTCGATCTTTCCTTAGCCTAGTTTTGGGTGTAAGTTATAATTTCCACTTTTTCCTCCATTTGAAAATTATAACTTAAATTCTTTTTATTATTAAAATTTTCTTATACAAGTCTTTAATTTTTTCTTTTAGAAGGGTAAGAAGAAAAAAGCTAACACGCCCACAGCTCCGGAGCTCTTCCTTGACACCCATTCCCGGCTCGAAGACAATAGAAGATATTGGATCAAACCAAAAGATAAGGAATTATATGTAAGTTTCAAGCATTTTTGTATTTTTACAATAAGTTCAATTTTTTGAATGTTTAACCAATATTGTAGCTATTTTTAATAACAATGTTTATATTTTGTAGGAAGCATTTTCCGCCGAGAAACTTAGGCATCCCGAGAAACCCGATAACGAGATTTGGTTCGACTTAGTAAAGGGTTTCAAGAAGGGGAACGTCTACGGGATTGGGTCGGCAAAGAACGTATTTTACGAAACTCCAAGGGGAAGAATGTCGTCCACCTCAAACCAAACATACGAGCCGACAGTCGTGGGAAGACTCCAAGCCGCACTTGACGAGGAAAAAAGAAAAAGCGCGGAAAGGGATGAAGAAATAAGGATAATGAAAGAGAAATTCAAGGCTTGGGAAAGCAGGTTTGAGAATTGCAACCAAGGTCCCCCTCCCTATCGGCGGGATTATGATGAAGGCAATGGAAGTGGTGGATTCCAGGCCGAGTCCAATATAAACCTTGGCTTCTGATATAGTTTAGAAACTTGTTACATGAAACAATTTATGGTTGAAACAATTCCGTTTAAGAAAATTTGTAAACTTGAAACAATTTTTTTTATCTATATGAGGATGTTGGTTTCACATCGTGTTGTTGTAAATGTGTGAAATCTTTGTGTTTTCTTGTATACTTGCAGGTAGGGTATGATGGTATGGTATGGTAGGATGAAAACGGAAATTTTCATGCAATATCACAGGTATTTTGGCGACTGAAATGTTCATTTGGCGACTATTTTCAGTCGCCAAAACCCCTGTATTTTTGCAAATTGAAAATCCATTAGCGACTGCTTGGCGACCGAAATCAGTCGCCAAATTGGCGACTGAATACTATGGTAGTCGCCAAAATGGCGACTGATAGCGACTGATTTCAGTCGCCAAATTGGCGACTACATAATCTTTCAGTCGCCAATTTGAGCGACTGATTTCAGTCGCCATTTTTCACAATTGGCGACTATTTTTTCAGTCGCCAAATTTGGCGACTGAAAGTAGTCGCCCGAATGTTTTTTGGCGACTAATGACAGCGACTAGGTCTTGGCGACTGAAATCAGTCGCCAAATTCATTTTAGCGACGGAAATCAGTCGCCAATATCAGTCGCCTGAATGTTGTTTTCTTGTAGTGAAACCAATATTCAAGAAATTGTTACGTTTAAGACAGACCTAGTTATTAGCATATAGACTTTTACCAGCTCTCTGTGGATTCGATATCCTACTTACCGCTGACTATTAGTTAGCACTGAACTAAGTTTACTTTGATTTGGGGGACACGACTTTACCCATATCATGTTATGTGATGTTGTGGGTACTTCTTGGTGACGCTAGTACTTAGGTGTAGGTGGTGGATAAGTTGGGTTAGAGTAATGGCGTTTGATGCGGTATTATATAAGGTTTGAGGTATTGTCGAGAGGTTTTGGTGGGTGTTTTTGTATTGTTCAAGGAAGAGTGTAGGTAAGAGTTGTTAATGGAGTTGGTAATCTTGTGTGGGTTGTTTAATGATATCGTTGGGAAGTTGATATTTTAGTAATAGCGTCTAACGGTGTTATTTCAGATGTCTTGTGATGGAATCTTATTTTGGTAAGAGTCGATGTATGTTATTGTTGGAACCTTGGGTTTATGATGTTGTATCGGGTTGTGACGGATTTGAAGCGTACCCTTGGTATTTGATGGTGCTAGTGTTCGCTTGGCTCCTTGGTTTTCTTTTAATTTGTTGATAGTGAGGTTGTTAACTTCGAGGACAAAAATCATTTTTAAGGAGGGAAGACTGCAATACTGTATTCTGATAGCTAGGTATTCGGTCGAGTGGGATGTACTCGATCGAGTATGTTGGGTTTGTGTTTGAGGCAGGCTTCTGCCAGCTTCTGTCTAGGGATCACTCGACTGAGCTAGCAAGGCACTCAGTCAGTATCGCGTACTCGGTCGAGTGTGATGTGTACTCGGCCGAGTGTCTCGGTCGAGGTTGTGTTTTGCACGATTTTGATTAAGACGATTAAGGGTTATAAAGTTATATCCGTAAGTTTTCTAAACATTTCGCATTTACCCTAATAACATTTCTAATCACCCCTAATCACCTTAATCATCTCCAAGCAAGGATTTGCCGTTGTTAAACTTTTGGAATCTTTCTTTACGCACCAATCACATTATTAAGTGTCTATCATCCTAATCAGTTTAGTAATGTTGAATAATTTATTAGAAACTCTAATTTGGGTAATCTTTGGAGAAATGGATTAATTAGGGATGGATCTTGATACTAGATTATTGTGTATGATTGTTAGGTGATGATTTTGTAGATGAGCAGTTCTAGCTTGCCCTAGTTATTGTTGTTGTTGAATCGGAAGTGCTATTGAGGTAGGGTTTCCCTACTCAGTATGATTATGTTTGTTGTTGTTATTATGATTGACTATTGAGATGCATGATATGCCGATTGTGATGATGATTGTGGTTGTTGGATTAAGATTAGTATATTGTGAGTCATGTAGGGAGATGGTTTCACCCCCATGTTTCGCCTCTTGTGACTCTCGTCACAAGGAGGTGTGCATACTAATGAAGTGGATTCGCTCGTTGCGATGAGTGAGAATTTTGATGTCAAGTGCTGCGATCTGGCATCGGCAGGGGTGGGTTACCTGTTGCGACGGGAACCCGACTACTCGTTACAATGACAGCCACTTGTGGTACTGGAGATGGTGATGTATTGTTTGAGATACGTTTGGTGTTACTGTTTTTATTGATTTTTATTGTTGCATAATTGTACTGACCCCGTCCTTGTTTTCAAAAACTAGTGTGATCCATTGAGGAATGGTGAGCTGAGAGTTTAGCTGGTAACGTTGTCTGAGCTTGCTTGAGGGTTGGTTAGGAAGCTGCGCGACGATGAACACATTAGCTTTCGCTGAGTAATTAGTGGTCGGGTCCTTCGACATTTTGGAGTTTCAGTTTCAGTTTCAGTTGTATTACCTTTCATATTTTGGGTTATTGTACTTACGTTAAAACATTGCTTATTTTAATAAATGCTTCATTATGGTCTATTTGATTTGTACTAACTCGGTAACTGAGATTGTATTACTCTCAATTGCTAAGGTAGACTTTGCTTAAACACTTTGCTAAATGAGGGTGTTAAACTCGAGACAACCTCCGTATGTTTATGAAACCCAAAATTGGACAAAGAAGACTCACTCTAATGTGCCCTAACCACTCACATTATAGAGTGTCATCTACCGAAAATGTCTTAGTTTAGTGGTTAAGACGGAGGTATTGTGGACAATAAGTTGCAGGTTCGAATCCCCACCCCCTCTATTGTAATGCGACAAAGTGCGTTATTCATTACACAAAAAAATAGAGTGCCATCTAGTTGCAATATTATATACTTCATTTATATATAATACCCTACACAATGTTAAGGTGATGGACTAAACAAGAGCAACAACTACTATGTAATAAACTCCTATAATGGTTGAACCAATATTAAAAATAAATAAAATAATAATAATAAAAAAGCAAATGGGAATAATGAAAACAAAGATGGTTCGTCAGTGCACCTTCTTTCTCACCTCTACCCACCACCAGTCACCACCCTCCGATTTCGCTTTAATTCCGCGATTCTTTACTTTATTTTCTTCCTAAATTCCCAATCCCTTTTTTGTGTTCTTCCCCTTTTTATTTTTATTTGAAAAAAATTTAAGAGTAATTGACTCCAGATTTCTGGGTTGATTACCTCTTTTTTCCTTATTTACTTGTCTGATTATCACTATTAGGGTATCTATCTGTATCCCTTTCAAAGGTACCATTTTTTTCATTTTTTTTCCTTTATATTTTCATGTAATTTCTTTCTGAAATTGTGTTTTTAAGGTTTGATGATACATGTGCAGTGATATTATGAAATGGGTATCTGAAATTTGCATGTTTTACTGTTGGATCCTGTGTGAAATCTCTGGGTTTGCATTTTTCCCTTCTATTTCATGCAATTGTTTCATATATTTTGAGTATTTTTGAGATGTGTGATTTTGGGTTTTGTTACTACTTAGCTATTAAATTTATGTTTCTGGGTTTGTGTTAATTTTGAGGTTTATTTTCATGAACTATCATTGGTAAAACTGTAATTTTGTGGTATAAGTCATGCTAGGGTTGAAAGAGCTGTCCCTTTTTCGTATTTCCGTCCGAAATTGTAGAAATTCTGCCAATTCTTTTGGTTGAGTGATGATGGTTTAGTACATGATTAGTTCAGTGCATGTATCTTGTATTGGTTCCAGTTGTGTCATGATCATTTACTTGCTTTAGGAGAGGAATTGGGATTTGTATTCTTGTAGCTATTAGTCTCAATTTCAGCTACATTAGACAGTTTTTGTGATGATCAAAATTAACTGTTGCCGGGAAGGGAATGAGCTTTGTTGTATCTCTGAATGCTTCATCATCATTCAGTTGCTCATGATCTCTGAGATTTTGCACTGTGCTTTGGCATCTTCGTCGTAGTTGTTCCCATTATTGGTTTTAAACAATGATCCATGTTAGCGGACCCGAATCAGTTTGGGATTAAGGCTCTATTGATGTTTTTGTTGTATTATTGCTTTACTTTCAGGCTAAGGAAGTTGCTAATTCCCTCATCAACTATACCACATTGGAAATTAACGACTTTGCTCCCTAAGGGGGGAGAGGGTAATAGTTCGTAGAGGCAGTTACCTTCTGCGGGCTGAGTGCCCTCTCTCATTTCATCTCCCTACCAGTTGCCAGAGCACAAAATCACAGTGAGCAGGCTGTGTATCTGGTTTAACAATTATCAGAGTAGCAGCGTATTAGGCACAATCATGGGCACAATTTGTTCCTGTTTGCACGTGGAGGATTTAGAAGACTATGTCAACAGAAACAGTTCCATTTATAGGAACTGTGTTTGTCTTAACTGTTTTCTTCAAAATTTCTTTCATATGGTACGTTACGGAATTGCCGGCTTCTCCATATGTTTGTCTTTCTCTTTCTCTCGCTTCGAATCATTGAATTGGATTGTGACTGAGGCCAAAAACACACCTGTCTGTACTATTTTTTTTTCTTATTACTCTTTACTTCTTTAACTATAGGCTCTTGAATACTGACAGTATCAATAATGGATAAACACTTGGAATTCTTGTGTATATAGTTACTGGCCTACTACTGATGTTTTTCTAGAGTCAAGACCTTTTTTGATGTGTGCGAGTAAGGACCTCAAAGGGGATAAACTGAGAGTAAAAAGCTAAAGCTGCTGGAGCTATTCATAAATCGAACATGTATAGCCTAGACACTGTTTGGCATGTCTAATCATGATGAATGCTAGGTTATATGGGATTAATTACGTCGTATAATTAGGTGTTTCTGCAGACTATTGACAAAGTTAATTCCATTGTATGTTTGTATTGGAAGATATGAAGCAGGCTGTAAGTTGTTACAGCCTAGTCTGCAAGTTATTTAATTGAGGGTGGTTAGGTTGATCCACTGAAACTTTTGAGATCTCTGGTCTTTGTCAAGATTTGGTGGGAGAATAAGGGCCATTAGACTCAGAATGCAAAAGAGAGACAAGGAAAAGAAATCTGCCATTTGTGGGTGTGGTGGATGGTAAGAGTGTTTAGGCATGTAGGTATGTGTTTCATTTAAAAAAGAATCCTTTGCAACTTAGCACATCTTTTCCTTCTAGCTTTGCTCGAAGGAAAGAGACTTTTCCACATAAACTTTAAAGAGGTTCTCTCTTGAAGGGATAAGATTTTGCGACCAATTGTGTAGATGTTTCTCCCAAAACAGACTTATAAAGTTTCGGATTGATGCAATACAGTTATACAACCCATTCTATGTTGAAGAGCTCAATAATGCTTTTCATTGTACTGTGTGGGGGATCGATTTTGTGCGTGGGGTCCAGGGACAGCGATAAGATAATTGATTTTTTTTTGGCCTTCATTTTTGCTAATTTTTTTAAAGATTTTTTTTTAACATTATAGTGTATTTAATGGCTCCATATTCCAATGGAGCCGAAGACCCTATAACTCTTTGGTTCCGGATTCTGATGGAGTAAATAAAAATGGCTCACTAAAAGGGGCTGCACTTCTTGGTCTTGTGAAGTAGCGGTCTTTCGATGCAGTTCTCGATGCAATTTCATGGTCATTCGGAAACAGCCTATTTGTGTTTCTAACACAAGGGTAAGGCTGGCTACATCCAACTTACCCCACAATTTCCGGGAGTCATTGAGGGATTGGGGTGATGCTATTGCTGTAATACTGAAAGGGACATCGTAATTAATATTTTTGTGGGTTTGTCTCTACTGTGTATACAGTATTCTTCATTATTCCGAAGGGGGGAAGTTCAAGCTATCACTTCATCTATCCAAGGGTCGTCAAGTAATGCGGTGTCAACTGACAATTCTCTAGTTGATATGTACCGCTCTCCTCCGAGACCCTTGCCTTATGATGCGGATCCTAGATATTATCGTTTGCAGCGAGATGGACTGTTTTCTAGACGGGAGAAGGGTTCCAGTCATTCACATGATGAAGCGGAGCCCCTTAGAAGAAGTGATATTGATTCTGATTCTGACCCTCTCAGTACAGGGGAGAAGTGGAATGAGTCAACTTGTGAAGATGGTTCCAAAGAGAATCGCAAATCTTCTGTGAAGCTTTCATCAGCTAAAGCCACAACAGTTATGGGTTATTTTTATTCGTCATCCGAAGATGAAGATGTTTGTCCAACATGTCTTGAAGGTAATTAGTCCGTTTGTCACTTGCTGTTTTTCATAAATGGCTTCTTGGATGGAAGCAGACATTATAAACTGGCTGCACTTTTTTGTATTGCAAAATAAAAGTTTTCAATGCACTGTGACATAATTTTTGTTGTGAGCTATCAAGGAAAAGCCTCTCCCTATTGTTAAATATAAGTGGTATGGGTGCGTACACTGACCATCCTGTACCCTGCCACCTGCGGTATCTTTGTTGTTCTTTTGTTCATCTTATAGCTTTTTTTTCCCTTGTTTATTTCCGTTTTCGTTTCTTCTAGTGCCTGAATGGTGAATATCCCTTCTTTTGAGGCTGAAATCCTAATAGTATCTTCTGCCTGCGCATCTTTGACACAGACTACACTGAAGAGAACCCAAAGATAGTGACCAAGTGCTCCCATCATTTTCATTTAGGGTGCATCTATGAGTGGATGGAACGAAGCGAGAACTGCCCAGTATGTGGAAAGGTATCAATCTCTATCATTAATGCACTATTATTTCCATACGATTGAACAATTCGGAAATTGGGTTTCGAAGGTACTATTGGTGTTTGAAGTTGAAGCCTTGAAGGTCGCCAAACCTCGGTGTGTATGGTTGTTTGTAGGTGGGGTAGTTACATGGGAGTTGAGCCCTAATTTTTTTTTTGGATTTATGTGGTACTGCTTCATGAGTTATCTTGTGTTGAAATGCGTTAATGATTTTCCTATTAGGTATATAATCATATGATCAGTCTCCTTTTGTTCAATAGTGATATGATTTAAAGAGACCCTTTGGTGAGGTGAGGGGAAGAGTGCCCAGCTTACTCAAAAACTATCCCAACGAATTCTGCTTCATTTCGTTGTAGCCATTGAAGCTCAAATTCATTCTCTCTTAAATAAACCAGAGAGGACTGTTTCACTCCGCAAATGAATATTGCATCTCTTCAAAGTTATGAGGAATTACTGATCAATGTTAACATCAATTTACTGCCAAAGTCAAATAGAAATGAGAACAATAATTTTGGGACGGAGGTAGTAATGTAAATTGTAGATTTGTAGTTGTATAAGCTTATGTTGACATAGAACAGTCGCTAATCTTGTTTGTGTGGTGAAGGTGATGGCCTTTGATGAGTCTCCCTGAGGTATGGCATCATTGCAAAGTCGAAGCTGAAAGCAGAAGGGGATGGATCATAAAAAATTAAAGAGAAAACGTGTAGTTGTGAATATTGAGATCTGGGTGTTTGTCTCATATTAAGCATATATATATATATTAAAAGTGATATAACAGTGATAATGTTGTGCATAGTTTCTACAGCAGGCACATTATCATCAAAGAATGACTTTGGCCATATCAGGGATGATTTCATGTTGTCTCGGATCTATTAGAGTTCCCTGTTTCGAACTGAAATTCGACGCCCTGGTTTTTTGGTTAAGGAATTAAGGGTTTACAAGAATGCTGGGTAGAACTCGTGTATATGGCTCTATTACCACTCATTTCAAGTTGTAAATATGCTGCTTTTGCTTGTTTGTCTCTCATGTGAGAGGAGTAACCGAACCCTACTTAATATAGTTGGCATGTGTCCATTATGAAAGACATACACCCTACTATAAAGATACAGATGATGCACGTGGTACCTCCCGGGTTTGAGATTTTGCCCAAAATACCCAATTTTTTTATCCGGAATGCTTCAAGAGCCCATAACTTGTGTTTACGAGCTCAAAATGTGACAAAATTTTTTTGTTCAAATCGATCGTCTTTTCGAGGACTACTATTTGGAAAAAAAAAATTGTCGTATTTGGAGCGCGTGACCAAGAGATGTGGCCACGGGATCCAAATATTACAATTTTTCTTTTTTCAAATAATACTTGAAAAGAAGATCGATTTGAAACAAGAAATTGTCACTCTCTGAATTCGTAAATACTAATCATGACCTCTTAAAGTTTTTTGGATAAAGAATTGTATATTTCAGGCAAAACGTCACACATCAAGAGTACCGTGTGCATTTTTGATTAAGATATGAGCATTGGGGCTTCAAAGACGTCGACTATACGCTTAAGTATATAACCAACCTGTGGTACTTTATTTAAATAAAGTAATAGGCTAACTATAAGGGGCTAGATATGCAGTAAGTAGATTATACATATGATGTACAACAACAGATAATGTAGTTTTTGAGCTTTAAAATAAAGTTTTTGAGTCTAGTATTGAAAATTATGAGTTTTACTTAAAAGTTTTTGAGTTCATTAATTTGAACATTAAGCTCAAAAAAGCTAAAAAACCATATTAATCTGCAATAAAGCTAAAAAACCATACAATAAAACTAAAAAATCATCATTTATAAAATTAAAAATGTAATTTATAATTTTCAAAAAGCTCGAAAAAAATGCACAAAAACTCAAATTCATATTAATCTGAGGTAGTATCTCAGATGTATAATCCTTTTTCCCCTGGACATCGGGTACATAACTGAGAGATAAAGATTTGTTTTAACAAAACGTTGTTCTTTGTAAATCTTTTGATACTAAAAAAATTGTAGGTCTCGTGAAAGACGGTCTCTCAATAAGGAATAAACTTATTGAGAGATAAATTACAATTTACAAATTGATGGAAAACGGTACAAAAAATAACAAAATAAGTATGTATAATATAAAATGAAATACTGATTAAAATGGTTACAGTATTTGAATAAAATAGGTACGATTGTTATGAAAACATGTACCAAATAAAAGAGACATTTTGAATCAAGAAATAATAAAAGAAGTATGAAAAAAAATATATAAAGAGATACGATAAATGTGATCTCTCAATAACTTATTGAGATAACGTCTCTTGAAAGATTTTTTGGAAAAATATATAAAAGAAGTATGAAAAAAATAATTGAATTTTTTTTTATTGATTTTCCTTATAACAGGTTATAATGTTGTTTTTCTTGTAGAAAGGTCCAAATGTAAAAATTTAATGCAATTGATGTGTCCGTCATCATAAATGTCTTGTTTTCATTACAATTTCGCTTTTATTTATTTTTTTAAACATTTGTTTTGGTTTTTAATGGCCTTTATTTTGGGGGTTGTGTAGATACCCGTATATATCATATTGTGATTTACAAGACTCCCGACAAACACCCGATGTTGATCAAGCGTTAATGTGTGAAAGGAATAATTTCGTTCTATAATTATTGGAGTTTGTTTTAGGATGTAATTCAGATTAAATAAATGGATTGTTTTAAATGAGTTTTTTTATTGATTTTCGTTCGTTTTGAATTGATTTAAAGGTTTATTCGACAAATTGCTCTTCAACGATTTCGTTTTAGCTCATCTAAACATTGTGAGTCGTTTTTATTATTTCGATTAGTTATCGTCTCGTTTTCAAACCTTTGTCAAAACGAATAAAAGCTCAATTTTTAACTCAATTTAAATTTGACTTTCGAACGCGTTTTTACTCGATGTCCGCTACTGTTTTGGGCATGATTTTCCATGTAACCTTTGACCCATTATCACTTCCCATCAGCCCCTAGTTCGAGTTTCAGTAGCAGCCCCCGAAACCACCCAACTCCCCTCCAAACTCACGATCAAAACATGTCCCAAAACAGCGCAAAACCCCTGTAATTTCAGCACTCAAACCCGCCTCCCATGGAGCTCCAGACCAAGCTCAAATCGACTCAAACCTAATTGCCCATTAACCACCCCATACCCGACCATCCTACACCTTATTCAGTACTTTGATACCAAAAAAAAACCCTCTCTAAACCCTAAAGAGCCACGAAAACGAAGCAGTAACACCAACAGAGCCTGATTGCTTTAATAAGTGTGGTCAATGTTACATTTGGATTGAATGAGAGAGAGTACTTACAAATGTTTTTTTTTTTGCTAATTTAAGTTTGTTTTTGTTTTCTTTATGTTGATGGTTCATGTTAATATGAGAGGAGGGAAACCTCTAACCATTTTGAGGCCCTAAGCAAAATTGTAATATTATCCATGTAAAAATTTAGAAGAAAAAATTATTGTGTTTTTTGGAGAATTGGGCAGAGTATCTTATAATTTAACTCTTTTATCGTCAATAAATCGCAAAAGAACGAAATCCTTTCAAGTCATAGATGTTAGCTTTATTAGATGAATTCATCGAATGTATAATTTGTACAAATAATGCTACAGAATCCAATTCCCCCAAAAGCTTAGTAGCTTGGGTAATATTTTATTTAAATTCAACTAACCCACAAAAATATAAGGACTAAAGAGATGAGTCTAACATTGCTAATGAATTCCACAATATAAGTGATGGAATGCAACTATAAAGAATATAATACGTGACTTCCTCTCAATTGATAAAATGCTTAATCACTAGACTACATAGCAAAGTTTCGCCACTGATAGATCCCTTTTAGACTTGGACCCTTGTTCGTTGACCCGACCAAACATGCCTCTGGATTGACCCTATGTGATAGAAGAGAATACGAACTAAAAAAAGAAGGAAGAGAGGGTTTAGATGAGCAAAAAGTCTTGCTTGTGACGGGAAGACCCGTCGCAAGCTTGCGAGGGGTCAAATCCCCCTCACAAAGAGCAAGTGGCAAAGCAAGTGGGGGGCTCCATTTGCAACCCACTTGCCCCCCCACTTGCTCTTTGTGAGTTGGATTTGACCCCTCGCAAGCTTGCGACGGGTCGGTCCGTCACAAATGAGAATTTGTGTCAGATGAGGGGTAGATTGATTATTTCTAATGATTTGTTTTGCTCGGATTGACATTTTGCTGTATTTTCTAAGGGAAAAAGAATTATACATCTAAGGTATTACCTCAAACTAGTATAAATTTGAGATTTTGTGTAATTTTTTCCAGCTTTTTAAAGATTATAAATTACATTTTAAATTTTATATATGATGTTTTTTGAGTTTTATTGTAAATTTTTTGAGCTTAATGTTCAAATTAATGAACTCAAAAACTTTTAAGTAAAACTCATAATTTTCAATACTAAACTCAAAAATTTTATCGTAAAGCTCGAAAACTACATTATCGGTTGCAGTACATCAGAGGTATAATCCACTTACTGATTTCCTAATTCGATCAGGTATGTTAGTAATACTTTCTAACAAAAACTACTAAGGTAATACTGCCTCTTACTCTTTCGATAATTGGATTCATACCATTTGAATAAACTATTTCTTACATATATTCAGTCAGTGGTACGAGTTAGATCTTAAAAACATGATTATGTAAGTTAATAGTTATCAAAGAACCCTAAAATGTACTCCCTTCGTTCCGGTTATTTATTTACCTTTGCTTTTGGCACAATTATTAAGGGAATGGTAGGGGACTATTTGTAGTGGTACTTGATGGATGGCATGTGGACAATAGCTCATTGGGTGATCAAATTACTCATAGATTACCATCCTAATATAGAAAGGTAAACAAATCAATGAGACACTCTGTATTATGTATTGTTATTGTCTTTTTAAAAGGCAAAAACACATTTCTAATGATGTATTTGTCGCATATTTTGGATACGGAAAATTCACATGATACCCTCGAGGTTTGCCATTTTGCACAAAATACCCAAAATTTTGATCTAGAAAACTTTAAGTGATCATAACTCGTGTTTACGAGATCAGAAAGTGACAATTTTTTTTTTCAAATCGATCGTCTTTCCAAGTACTACGATTTGAAAAAAAAAATTGTCGAGTTCGGAATTCGTAACCAAGAGATATGCTCGCTCAAAGTTTGTTCGGTCAAAAAAACTTTGACATGCAATAACTCCTAGCTACGGGATCCAAATACAATAATTTTTGTTTTTCAAATCGTAGTTCTCGGAAAGATGATCGATTTGAAAAAAAAAATCGCCACTTTATGATCTCGTAAACACGAGTTATGACCTCTTAAAGTTTTTTAAATCAAAATTTTGGGTATTTCGTGCAAAATGGCAAACGTCGGGGGTACCTTGTGAATTTTCCGTTTTGGATATTATTCATCCGTGTCAACCTAAATATCATTTTAACGAATACTTTTTTTTTGAGGGAATTTTAGCGAATACTTTTAAAAAATGATGAAAAATGATAACTTTTTATTTTTAATATTTATCTTGAAAATAAACACCAAATAAGGATAGTGCAAATAAATAAGGACCTGAAATCCCTCAAAAAAAAAGATACTCCCTCATAGTCACTCATAACTTCCCCTTTCCCTTTTACACAAAAATTAAGAAAATGAATTTGGATTACACAAAACACACTAGCCTACATACAAATGATTTTGGACCACACAACCCCACATCCAAAAAGGGAAAGAGGGAAGAAACCTCGACTTACTCAATAAGAAAAGAGGGAAGAAATGAGCGACTAGGAGGGAGTATAAGGCTTTTTTCGAGTGATCCACATTGTTCAGTTTTTGAAAGTATATTTTTAGATCTTGTAAGATTACGAAAAAGATACTATATAATATTTTAAATATTACAACTATTCTTTACGTAAGAATTTTTTTTTTATCAATCTAAAAAAAATATACTCCCTCCTAGTCACTCATTTCTTCCCCTTTCCCTTTTACACAAAAATTAAGGAAATGAATTTGGACCATACAAAACACATTAACCCACATACAAATGAATTTAGACCACACAAAACACACAACCTCACATCCAAAAAGGGAAAGAGGGAAGAAAACCCGACTTACCCAATAAGGAAAGAGGGAAGAAATGACCGACTAGGAGGGAGTATAATGCAAAACATTTTGAAACTTACATATTTGAACTCTTAGCGAAAAATGTTAGCGAAAAATGTTAGCGAAAAATGTTTTCATAGAGTATAAACTTTGTAATTTTTACTACCATATTGTTTAAAATATGATATAATTAGAGTACAAGTATGTGAAAAATAAATACATGACTTTTATAATATTTTTTATTGTTCTAATATTAGTATAATAGTTTGGTAACAGTTAGAAAATAATTCTCTTATAGAAAAATTGGGTGTACTACTTAGAATGTTATTTGTCCCACACTGAAAAACAATGTAAGTGTGGTGAATATACAAGGTATAAATAAAAGCTATGTCTCACATCTAAAAATTACCATAAGGTAGGGTGATCGTATGATTATAAATAAGAGTCATCCTTGAACTTAGATATCATCTCAATATCGTTTAAGTAACTTTAAGTATTGTCTTGAGAAACTCTTAAAAGTTTGTATTATTATCTCCACAATAGTGAAATTTACATAATCAAAATTAATTTATGAAAGTATCATAAATAATAATTTTTGATGGTGTACTACTTAATACTCCCTCCATCCCGGTCAATTGTTGTCCTTTCATTTTTGAACAAAGACCAAGGAAGGAGTAGGGACCATTTGTGGTTCCACTTAGTGATGACAAGTGGACGATAGTCTTATTGGGGGATCAAATTACCAAAAGAAATCCTTCTTAATATAAAAATGACAACAATTGACCGAGACACTCAAAAAAAGAATAGGACAACAATTGACCGAGACGGAGGGAGTATGTTATTTGTCCCACATTAAAAAGTACTATAGGAGTGATGAATATACTATGTTCAATAGTAAAATTGTCCCACATCGAAAAATTATCATAAGGTGGATGATCATAAATATGATTCTAAATATGAGTTGTTTTTGGAATTTAGATATCAACCCAACGAGTCTCTTAATTATAGTATTAGAGTGATCTCAAAAGTTTGTATTATTATCTCCATAATAGTGAAATTTACGTCATCAAAAAATAATTTAGAAAAGTATCATAAAAATTATAGGAAAATATCATAAAAAATAATTTTGATGGCGCACTACTTGTAGATACCCGTATCCGTTGATACGGACATTTATAGAAATCCCGCCAAACACCCGATGATGATAGGACAACATATAATTCGTATTCGACCTTGTCAGTATTTGTGTTCGTTTTACGATGTAAAATGGGCGTCGTCGATAATTTGTATTTTAAATAAAATTTCAAATAGATTTCCGTCTCAAACAGATTCGTTTTTTAATTCATATTAAAATCGAGTTTTCATTTATTTTATTGAATTTAAAATAAACATTTGTGTAAACCCGACTTGAAAAGTCAACTTTGAATTATTCCATTTCACCGTATCACTTTTGTTTAAAACGATGTTCATAAACGCTAATTTGCGACGGTCTTTTAAGCTCGTTTTGAAACCGAATTGGGCCCAATTTTCGATGCAATCTTGACCCAACCTCTCTCCATCTTAGTCTAGTTATCAAACCCCATCACCAACCTTTCCCACGCCCCATTTTTCAAGCCCAAAACAGTAGCCAAACAATCCCAAAACCGCAACCCTATACCCCTGTTTTCGCAGCCCACCACCCGCCACAAATCAAGCTCGAAACCTACCCGAATCGACTACCTGTTAACCCTAACCCAACTACACACCTTCCTAGCCATACTAGGAACCTTACCCACCAAGCAAGACTCCTCAACAAACCCTACATCTAACCAAAATCCCAGCACAAGAGTCCAACTCGAAATTGCTCTTCCTCCATTAAAACCCTACTCAAACTCTTAGAACTCCCTACATCTTACACACAAAAAAAATTCGAGAACAACAAAGAAAAGCCTAGAAAAACTACTCAAAACCGCCGCACGAAACAGAGTACAATCTGCTCTGTTTCGAGTTCATTACCGTGACTTTAAACGTGTTTTTCTCCCAACTCTGACCACTTATAGACACATACAATACCAGTTTTGATACCACCTTTCGTCTAATTTCCAAAACATCTTATGGATCGACGATCCACCGAGTAACGAAGATTTTATGAGTATTTGAAAACGCTGCGCAGAATTGGTTATACAAAAACGAGTTCAACTTCAAATTCGTTGACGACGGCCCCTCGGTTCATATTTTACTATCGATTACGACTCAAGACAACGGTCAACGATATATGTATGTTGAGGGTGAAATAACACCTCCTTTCCCTTTTAATTTATCGTCTTTTATAACGTTTTTCATTACTTTTATCGTTCTTTATCATTTATGTTGTTTATTCGCTATTAGTTCGTTATTTCATTGTAGTTAGTTCATTAGATTCCTAATTCATGTTGTGTTGTCTGTTTTAATCATCGTAAGTCCTTAATTCATGTTATATTATTGTTTTGATTATCGTAAATCTTTAATTTGTGTTGTATTTTTATCATGTAATCTTTACCGTTTTGTTTTAGCATGAGTAGATTAGTCTTTGAATGTTTTGATTGTATGTTGTATTTAAGCTTCGTCTCACATGTTGTATGCCGAGTCCTCTTGTTGTGCAAAGAGTCTTAGACAATTTTGTATTGCAGTCAATTTGTTTTAATTACATGTCGTAGCAAGAGTCAACCCGTCTTAGAGTCACTCGATCGAGTATCTGACATACCCGATCGAGTCGGGTCGATACTCGAGCGAGTATGGCAATACTCAATCGAGTATCCTTGTCTGCTCTTTTGATTTGAGTCTGTCCCGGAGTCACTCGACCGAGTACAACCTACTCGATTGATTAACAGTGAGACATAAGTGTTTTTCGTTCTTTCTTAGTTTACTTTAATTCATATGTCGAGTCTTGTGTGTTTCAATATTATTTGTGTTTTGTATTATGCAAACTAACCATTAACGTTTGTATCTTCCGTCTTATGCTATGAGTAAGAGCACTTCCTACCCTCTTCTTCTTGTTTGTTTTACTAGATTAGTTTAAATGAACATTGAACATGATAAGACAATTTTTACGAAGTTTAAGTTGCATATAAACCGTCATAGAATTGATGTCACATGTTAGGGTTAACTTGCATGGGTGCATTGCATATGACTCGTTCCAAATAGCCATTCACTCTCTTAGTAGAGACCGTTTAATTACGAGCGGGGTTGGGTGCTTTTTAATGAAATTAAAATTGTCTTCCTAACACTTAACCTCACACAAATTCAAATCTCTACAAATTGGTTTTCTAAATTCCAAATAAAAATTTAGTGGCGACTCTTTCAAATGCAAAAGAATTTTAAAATGTGTTTTAAGAAATAAAACTCATTTTTGCGTGGAGCGATTTCCCTCATCCACAATTTAGCGACTCCGCTGGGGACTAGTGAAGCTTGAAAAGCAAATGAATGGCTATTAAGTTACTTGTCATGTTTTTTTTAGGTTAAACATGCATAAACCAACGATACTTTAGGATTTGGATCATTTTCTGCTTAGGGTTCGTCTCGAGATAGGAAAATGACGTCCACTGTGTCTGATTTAAATATCAAGGTGAGTCGTGGAGGTTGGCGGCTGTATACATATCACTTGCTACAGGCTCTGAACGAGTATATATATGGTTCTCCGGCAAAGAGATTTCATTGGCATAGACCCTCTTTAGAAGACCGACCGAGACTTAGAAGGGTCTAGCCGATGCATTGCATCTTTAAAATGCGAATGACTACATGCTATGTAAATCCCGTGTCATGTTTTCAAAACCGCTTTCAACTCGGCCATTTTTTTCGAAAATTCAAGTCAATCTTTCAAACCCATTTCTCTCGATTCAACCCTTGTGACAAAAGATCCTTTTTTTAGCTGAAATGATGTCCGATTAGGATTAGAAAAAAAAATCCCGATTCGTTTTTAATCAACCATTTTGACAAAAGATCCATTTTCTAGCAGAAATGCTGTCGAATTAGGGTTAGAATATTCGAATTTTAAGCTTACCTCTTCTGACAAAAGAACCCATTTCAAGCTGAAGTGCTGCCGGATTAGAATTAGAATTTTATTTAACCCAAAAACAAGCCTTTTTAAGCCGACATGCTGCCTGTTTTAATGCTCGTTTTATTTCTTTGAATTCAACCCTTTCCAAATTCAAATTCAATCGAACCGTGAACCAAACCTAACCCAAACCCAGAATCGAGCTTGAGTTCGTCGTGTCGAATTAGTCTAGTTGGGCTCTTGTTTGCCCCACCCCACACGTGTTAATGAGTCACCCAAACCGATTTTTGGGTCCAGGTCATAAGTGTCGACCAGTTGGTCTGAGTCAGTCCACAAAAAATTTCCTAAGTAGATCGTATGGACATTTGTCACAAGACCAAGAACCATGTTTGGTTCAAAAACGAGCTAATCACACCGAGTCTACGTCCGTGTCAGGTTGTAACCGTGTCTAGGTTTGAGAAATCAATCATAGTCGTGTTCGACCCAAAACAAGTGGGCCAAACTGTTAGTTTCTAAATTCAATATTAGACACTTCTAATATCATTATACATTTAGTTTACTCTTAAACTAAATAGATCTTATGCATGCATAACTACAAACAAATAAGGAAGAAGAAATTGTTCCTTACATTGATAATAAACGATTTTGGGGACAAGATTAGAACACCTTCCTAATCTTGTTCTTGAGCTTAAATTATTTGGGATGAATCTCCAAGTCCTTAGTATAAGAACACTCCTATAAGTTGCACCCAAGACTACCCTTAATCTCTACAAAATACTACACTAGTATGATATTGTAGTAGCCCTTAAAATATCATCTAATAACTCATATTACTACACTAGTATATTATTAGATACATATGAACTCAAGTTTTTGTGGAAAACTTCTCTAAGTTTTCTTCTTGTGAGATGATTGAGTTTTAGAGAGATAAGTGTATACTTTTTATCAAATGAGATGTTATGTCTCTAATAAGGAGAAAACATCTCCTTATTCAACACATGGGGACCGGCCACCCAACACCAAAATAGGGAAGGGTGTGCATGCTTATGCATTTTGTTCTTAACAAGAAAGTAGCTTAGGTCTAGGCTTGATAGGTTATGATTATGTTTGAATTCTTAATTAGAACAATAGTCAACACCTAAACACTACCCTATCTAACCCAAAACCGGTGCACCATGTGTAAAATGGGTGTCCATTTTATCTTTGTAATTTGTCATTTGTCACATATGTGACATGTGACATGTAACATGTCATCTTTGCTTATAAATGTACATTTAACTAATTTAAATGCAATTTCATAACAAATAAATTAGACTTAACATTTTAAGTCACATTTTATAATTTCATGTAAATAAAATGTGTCATCTCATATTTGGTTAATATAATCTACAACAATTTGTAATTATAATTAACCAATTTTTCTTATCTCAAATGTTTTATAAACATAATGCATTCTTAGTAATATAACAATTAAATTACTAAAATGAATCTTATTTAATCATATTACAATAAGATATAATTCTCACTAATATAAACTTAGTTCTCTTTAAAGGGATTAATTAATTTGTATCGCTATACAATTAATTAATGCACATGATTAGGAGATTGTCCTTTAGGTGTGACCTCAAGGGATCAACTGATCACCACCGTCATACGACAGTAACGTCAAACTCAATTGAGCCAATCGTTACGGATTTATGTTGACCAGTTGACTATAATATTCATCATCCCTTTGTATTCTTATTATCGAGATTTATATTTTGTGATCGCACTATTGTTGAGGACATTTACTCCAAAAATCTCCCACTTGTCCGAGACAAGTGTGCGTCACCAATTCTCTTGTCCTATTAAAATCTCCCACTCAATGCAAGGTGTCTTGCAGGTCGTACTTGCATTTGATCATATCATGAGTGGTTTCTTCGATCTGGAGAGTAATTGTCTGACCGGAATTATCTACCATAGATACCTTCCGAGCGTGACCACGCATTTTCAGGTTACTCCTCCTCGAGTGGCTTTGAGATTTAAAACAACCCTGACAAGGGGTGGACAATTCCTATCACACTATTCCCTTCGAATAGCCACATCTCATCATGACCCAAAAGATGCCCATTTGACCCCAGTTACGAAGGTCGTAGAGAATAAATCAAAGTCACTCTGAAACTGTGCCACCTTAGGCGAACAGTCTTTAGTCAAAGAATTGACTAAAAAAGAATACTAGTAGCTCTTGCCACGACCAGGCTACAAGAATTGCCAGAATTCTATAAGCGGTCACTTCCCGACAGATTGTCCCTTACAGTCTGTCTATGTGATCGATTGGTCATCCCTTATGACCCTATGGCACTTGAACTTGCCATCAATCGCATCACACTCTAGTCACTTGGAGACGTCACCTCATATAGGCAACTAGGGGCTAATGCTATGTTAATACAGTCCACTTTAATGGGGTTCAAAATTTGTCTCTACAACCCATTTGGATATAACAAAGCTCAAAACGAGTTTTAGAAACTCAAACGATAAAAGTGATTATCATATATGAACAATCAACACAATGTTATTGCTTCATATCATATAATCTAAAGTATATTTCGTCCATGACAATTTATGACGATCTTATTAAATGCAATAAAGGCTTGGGTAGTGAATATACCATATATTCATTTATTCCTACCTTGTTAATTGCTTTTTCCTTCCATCCAACGTTATTCCTAATAACATGAATTCATCTATGTACATGTCTAGATCTCTATCTAGTGTTGGGCTCTTTAACTTGAAAGATACTCCCACTTGTTATCATGATAACTGATAGGTATTGAGGTGAAAGGATCTACCATTAGTTCCTTTTAAACCACCTTATCCTCATCATAATGTACTAGGTCTCTATTTGTAGAATTTGTAATGATTGACTCTTCAATCATCCTTTTAGTTATTCGCTTCATATATAACAAAAGTACGCCTAGGATTCGGATAAATCCTTATAAGTTTGGAAATTTGGGTTTGTCAAAAGTACGCCTAGGATTCGGATAAATCCTTCATATATAAATCCTTTACCACATTATCAAATTTTCTCTACCAAACACAAGAATGTATCCCTAGTTCTCCTCGAGAACTCTACGGATGTTCTTGTAGGCTATCCAATGACTCTCATGTGGATTGATTTGTTTTAGGCTTGTCATGCTCCCAACATACAATTCATTTAGGTATGTGCATGTAATGGCATACATGATTGGTCTCATGTGATCAACAACTCTTAGGTTCAGTGGATGACTATGACCCTTTCATAGTGATCCCACTTTTATCAACATAAACAACCTATTTAACTTGTTGAATAGATTAAGGCTCTTATCGATATAAGCCACTTTTCCAAATGCCAAACTAAAATCTTCTATTGCATAATAGATTTTGATTTTAGTATACATGTTGCCCTCTTTCATCCAGCATTAAAATCAAACCATTCCTTTCAAAAAGGTAACACGAATACGTTACTCACAACGAGTGATACGTCATTCACGTGGAAAACAATTTCTCCCACTGAACTTCATGTCTTTACATGATAACTTAAACTCCCACTTAACTTCATGTCTATACATGACTTTAACTCCCACTGAATTTCATGTCTATACATGACTTTTCGACAATTCGAGTGAAACCCTTCTTATATCTTATAATAGAAAAGATCATCATAACCTCTAGGTAGATACCTTAGGCTTGTGTCATGTACACATCCTTTTCCAAATCCCTATTTGGACATGTGGTTTTGATGTGTATCTTGTACACACCTATTATGAGGTATTTCATTGATGATTTGGATCTAAGCTTAGTTACGCATTAACTTGGCTTTTGAAGACATCTACATGTCTATCCATGCAACTACAATTGGACAACTCCAAATAAAACATTTTCTTCGCATAGATTCCATTTATTTTCATAAGTCTCTTATGTTAGAAAATCGAATTTTAAAATTTCTAGGTGCTTCCACTTCATAGATCATAATCTTATTATATCAAGAACATTTTCTTTTGGTCTCGTCACTAGTCTAAGGATTCACCTAATAACGGTTTCATTTGGTCTCCTCACTAGTCTTGAGTCTAACCTAAGAACATTTTCTTTTGGTTTCCTCACTAGTTCCTAACTAGTTTTTCGTTGTGGCTTATTTTCTCCCACTCTATCTTTAGAAAAATACAATTATTTTCTTTAAAGATAGCCTTATGAGCCACAAACAATTTTGTACTCATACTCGTGAGAGAGGTAAAAGTATCACAACATGACCTTAAGTGATCTACTAAAGACTTCATTGTAAAGACATCGAATCTTAGCTTCGAGATAGACTAGTTCTATAAGGTAAAGAGGTGTACTCATATTCATGTTAATTACAATCTTTATAAGTGGTATGTTGCGTGTAGACGTATTCGGGGGTCTATTATTCCTTTTTTCCAGTGGGTGAGTTCAATAACTCAATTTTGACTTAGCAATTGATCTTTCAAAGTGAGAATCGAGTTCTTAGTCTTCTATTATAATGATCCAATCATCATAATACTAATATGATCAATTTCAGTCGATACAATTTATGTTATTAGTGCAAGTAGAGTATGATGACAAGTTTTTAGAACTAAAAAGTTTCAACAACCCGAGTGACCTGGGTTGAAAACCAAGTCACTAAATCCAATTTCAACCAATGTCAATAAAATGAATTAAACAAATTTCCATGTCAAACAAGGAAATTATAAAAGTTTTAAAAACAATGTCTCAAAATACATCCCGAAATTTTGACAATTCAAAATGAGACCAAGCTTCCATAGGTCTTCAATCATGGGTAGCTACCTTAGCTTCCCCTTAAAGAGCCTTCTTAGGCTTGCTTTTCCTTGCTATTATCCTTGCTAGGTTGTCCTAATTACCAAAATCATAACTCGTATCTATATACCAAAGTTGAGATCATAACATAAACGATAGGGATAAATTACCAACTGAAACATCTTTCCAGTTTTGATATCTCCTAGATATTTAGTGCAATTTCCCTTCCAATGCCCTAATCCATTACAATAATGACACTTGTCCTCGGTTGAGGCACCTTTCTTAGGTTTGGGTGAGCTATTCTCAATAACTTTTTCCCTTTCCTTTGAAGGTGGAGGGCTTCTTCCCGTTACTACCACTTTTCTTGAACTTCCCTTTGCTCCTTTTATTAATATGGAGCACATCCTTATAAGTGCTAAAATTTAGCCCATGTCTCTCTCGTCTTGCACGAGCATCTTGTGCAATTCATGAAGAGAGGTTTTTCATGTTATGCATATTGTAGTTTACCCTAAACTTCTCATATGCTTTGATTTTCCCCAAGGAATGTTAGACTCGGTCGATAACGAGTTGTTCGGGAATGGTCACCCCTTGCAATTTAAGAGTCTCAACATGCTCAATCAATTTGAGTACATGAGGGCTAACTTTTGGTCCTCTTTTAGGTTCATGTCGGAAAAATGTGGAAGCCGTCTAATATTGTATGATCCTAGGAGCTTGTGAAAAAACATGGTCACAAGCTTGGCATAGATCTCATAGGTCGTGCTCATCTTATGGCACTCCCTTGAAGATCGGCCTCCATCGAGAAGATCAAAATGTTTTTGATCGCGGCAGACTCTTTGTGGTAAGCCTCATAGGCATGCCTTGCGGCGGCGGTTGACGTTTCATTAGGTTTTTCGGGAGAGGCTTTGGTAAGATAACGAACTTGTCGTCACCCTCCGCGACCAAACAGAGTTGCATATCCCAATCGGTAAAATTAGCGCCATTCATTTCTAACTTGCATCGATCCATGAAGGATCGAAGCCATGAGACATTCGTGAGAGTTGGAGCATAGGTGGTGGTGGACGAATTAGCAATTTGCCATTGCAAATAAACAATTATGACT
Source organism: Heliosperma pusillum (assembly GCA_022085475.1). Classification (NCBI taxonomy): domain Eukaryota; kingdom Viridiplantae; phylum Streptophyta; class Magnoliopsida; order Caryophyllales; family Caryophyllaceae; genus Heliosperma; species Heliosperma pusillum. The sequence continues at coordinate 39,913 of JAIUZE010047355.1, read as the reverse complement.
ACAAATTTTAGAAATAAAAGAAATGTCAACATTTATCATTTTAAATATACTTGTAAACATTTTAAACAAGTTTAGCATTTAAATAGTGACCTCTACCCAACTATTATAAATGATTCCGAGATCCAAATTCATATCAACTTGGGCACGGTAAGCCGATTCATCCCTCATTAACATAATTCGGTGGATTAACTCTTTAATCGATTCTACATTAGAACTCTCGGTCGATAATATTACTTTAATATTTATCTTAAGCCCGGAACACATGCGGCTACGGTCGCGAATACTTCCGTTGAGCTCAATCCAAATTTCGAATTAATAACCTTTATTACCCCACTTACCCAACGTAACAAGTTTAGCACCCCGGTGAGCCGAGCCTACTTCCTTGCGAAATTGGGATTCATGGGTTCTACATTTGGTAAGGCTTGATCTCAATTATTTATTATGAGAGGTCATGACAATTTATTATCTATCTCGTTTAAGTGAACTAAATCGATGAATTAACAATAATTTTAATTGACACGGTCGAATACTCGATTAAATATGCATGTCATGTTATGCGATTTGACAATGCATGCAAACATATAAAATAAAATGCAAGCATAAAAATAAAACTCCTAGTATGGCCTTTCCTAGAATAGAAAATCATATAATCTATTACAAATTCGGAAACCAACTCCCTTGGTCCCTTGAACTTCATAAGCACGTATCCCAAGGTCACCGTCTCTCTTGGAACTCCTTTCCGAATGGCACCGTCTTTGGGAAACTCCGGTACTTCAAATAATTACAAAATATATAATAAAATTACAATAATTTCCTATTATACATTTGTAAAAATAAAATAATACAATAAAAGTGATACGAGATCACATTAAATTACAACCGAATCAATATTCCCTTACATTTCGGGCAATATCGATTAAAACTAAGGCCATACAAGGAAAAATACATAATTCCAAATTACATAAACCAAAATATGACATTCATAAATTGAAAATATGACATTCATAAATAAAAATGCAGCATTATAATATGTATAAAACATGCTCATGTTAAATGTCAAATCGCCCTATTTAACGGTTTATATCGAATATAACCCGGTTTTACGGAAATGCGTGATAATAACTTCTTAAAATCACAAAACAATACTTAAATAATATTTAAGTCCAAGTTAATTATCCCAACTCATTTAGGCCTCAAAAATTAGTCATCACTCAATTTTTGACAATAATTCAACTTGTTGTTATTTAATTGCTCATAATTAGACTTTAAAATCATATTTTAATCAAATAAATCCAAATTTAATTACAATAATTTCAAATTTTGAATTTTAATTTTTTGTACATTCTGGAACATTTTCATGACACTCATAATGTCAAAAATCATGGTTAAAAATTTCGAATCGTTTTTTTTTGAGAAAAATGGTTGCGCTTTATCGGTTTTATCAAATAAAATACATAAAGCATGCAAAAATTAATCATATTAAATTTTCAACTTTAGATATGAAATTTGGGACTTTTATGAAACCAAGAACAATTTTATCTTGACATGAAATTTATTTTAGATATATTTGCTAAATTAGTCACTATTTATGTCATTTTTACATTAAAATTTCATAAATCATGCTAGACAAATCACATTAGTCTCAAATTTTCCAGTCTAACAGGAAAATATGCATGTGACAACATAATAAACTTCATAATCAGATTCAAAGCGGAAGTAGTTTTAACCATTTGACCTTTATTTATTCCATTTTATCATATAAAAATCATAAATCATACGAAATAAGTCCACTTCACACGAAATTTTACATACAGTAAGTAAAATGCATGTGTAATATTCTGTAAAATTTTCAAGGTCATAAGATACGTCTAACTATTTTTAGTATTTTAAACATCATTTTACTCATTAAAATGTAATAAAAACACTAAAAAACATATTTGAGCAATATAAATTTCCATAAATCATCAAATGACCTAAAATAATATTAGGACCAAAATATATTGACATGCAAATAACTTTGTGATTTTATCTTATAAAACACAAATTACTAGTTTTCTTTAAGTTACAATAACTCGAAAAAACTAAAAATCGATTATGCATGCAACAACCTTGGCTCTTGATACCGCTTGTTGGTTTCTAAACTCAATATTAGACACTTCTAATATCATTATAAATTTAGTTTACTCTTAAACTAAATAGATCTTATGCATGCATAACTAAAAACAATAAGAAAGAAGAAATTGTTCCTTACATTGATAATAAACGATTTTGGGCACAAGATTAGAACACCTTCCTAATATTGTTCTTGAGCTTAAAATATTTGGGATGAATCTCCAAGTCCTTAGTATAAGAACACTCCTCTAAGTTGCACCCAAGACTACCCTTAATCTCTACAAAATACTACACTAGTATGATATTGTAGTAGCCCTTAAAATATCATTTAATAACTCATATTACTACACTAGTATATTATTAGAGAAATATGAACTCAAGTTTTTGTGGAAAACTTCTCTACGTTTTCTTCTTGTGAGATGATTGAGTTTTAGAGAGATAAGTGTATATTTTTTATCAAATGAGATGTTATGTCTCTAATAAGGAGAAAACATCTCCTTATTTAACACATGGGGACCGGCCACCCAACACCAAAATAGGGAAGGGTGTGCATGCTTATGCCTTTTGTTCTTAACAAGAAAGTAGCTTAGGTCTAGGCTTGATAGGTTATGATTATGTTATAATTCTTAATTAGAACAATAATCAACACCTAAACACTACCCTATCTAACCCAAAACCGATGCACCATGTCTAAAATGGGTGTCCATTTTATCTTTGTAATTTGTCATTTGTCACATATGTGACATGTGACATGTAACATGTAATCTTTGTTTATAAATGTACATTTAACTAATTTAAATGCAATTTCATAACAAATAAATTAGACTTAACATTTTAAGTCACATTTTATAATTACATGTAAATAAAATGGGTCCTCTCATATTTGGTTAAAATAATCTACAACAATTTGTAATTATAATTAACCAATTTGCTTATCTCAAATGTTTCATAAACATAATGCATTCTTAGTAATATAACAATTAAATTACTAAAATGATCTTATTTAATCATATTACAATAAGATATATTTCTCACTAGTATAAACTTAGTTCCTTTACAGGATTAATTAATCGGTAATCGATATACAACTAATTAATGTACATGATTAGGGGATTGTCCTTTAGGTGTGACCTCAAGAGATCAACTGATCACCACCGTCATACGACAGTAACGTCAAACTCAATTGAGCCAATCGTTACCGATTTATGTTGACCAGTTGACTATAATATTCATCATCCCTTTGTATTCTTATTATCGAGATTTATATTGTGATCGCACTATTGTTGAGGACATTTACTCCAACACAAACTGCTCACTCTCCGGGTCTAAGTCCAGTATCGAGTCTTGAAGAAGTCTATTATGTTGTTTGTGGGTCGAGTCCTAATTGTGCAGGGGATTTTGATTCGGTAACTGATACGCGCTCGGGGTTGTTTTGTAGAAAGGCCTCCACAAACTTGTCAGAAAGCCATGGAAGCGGCAATCGAAAAACTCTCGGGACACCTCGAACAAGTGCTCGTTCGTTTAACCAATCTCGAAGCTAAGATGAATGGGAAAACTCCGCCCCCTCCACGTGAGTCTGAGTTTGAAAAGAGGTTCAAACTGGTTGAAGATCAAGTTAAGCTATCTTGGGGGGAAAATGTGCATTATGAGAACGCTCAGGGGTACACCCCAGTTCAAGACAAGCTACCGACTAACTTTTTCTTCACCGACATCCCCAAATTTAAGGGAACCGAAGACCCACTCCAACACATCCGTTCCTACAAAGAGTACCTTGCACTGAAAGGGGTACCCGCAAAGATTTTATCTCACATCTTTGCCCAATCGCACGGAGAGCACCCGAAGGCGTGGTTCTACGGGCTAGATCTTAAGAATTTCCCAGCATTCGTAGAGATTGCGGTTGAATTTTGTAAGCATTTTGCTGACAATGCAGAGATCCAAATGTTGCTGCTAGTGTCCTCCACAGTTAGTGTGATAACAGCTAAGGTTCACAGGGTATACTTTGTATTATAATCAGTTGATTAACGTTTATCGATAACGGTTGGCTTGCTAGATAAGTTTGACGTTATTGTCATACAGATGGCGGTGATCAACTGATCCCTAAAGTCAACACCTAAAGGATGTGTTTGGCGAGATGTGATTATTTGGAGAAAATCAATCACTATTGATGCCTTATTAAATGACTAAAAGGTTAGTCGATGTATTTGACTAAAAGGTTAGTCAATGTGATGATGATACGATTATTTAATAACGATTAAATAATGTTAGCTGGTAATTGAATATAAAATGTTATATTTAATCCATGTATATAATGTTGGTCTAAACTAAATATAAACTGTTATATTTAAGTTGGCGGATATGTATTACACGATATTATTTTAGTGTATTGGTCGGGCATTACTCGGTTTATGTAACGGTCCATTACTAGTAATAATTAGAATACATATTATATTATATACATATTAAATGATATGCTAACTGCCTAATATAGGTGGAGTGGAATAAGGAAACTAGGTTTTTTCCCTTTCTTTTCTCTCTTTTACACGGCACAAGGAGGGAGTATTAAGAGGAGAAAAAACCTTAATTGACTAGAATTCTCACGGCACACACAAGGGTGAAAAGAGAAAGAAAATTCTGATTTTTAACTCTCTTATTCATCTTCATATTCATCATCAACATACACACAAAATTAGAAGTAATTTTGGGTATTCGTTCTAGCACGACGAAGGCATTTCTTGAACCATCTTGGGTGTAATGATTAGGAGAATACCTACTTTTGTATTTGTTCTTAGGCCTTTTACTAGGACCGAAGGTTATTTCTTAATCTCTTGTTTTATATTATGCAATTTCATTTATGACTAGAAATTCATATAGTTATAATTTCATTATAATCCGAAAAATTTAAAGGGAAGTATACCGATATTTCCCACAAGTGGTATCAGAGCCTTAGGCTATGAAATTTTTTTATATGTTTTTCAATAAATGATTGGTATAATTTAAAAAAAAAAAAAGTTGCTGTAATTATTTTTTTCCCCCGCCGAGAGTTTTTTTTTTTTAAACCGTGTGTTTTTTTTTTTATGATTCCTTTTGATTCATATATGTTGTTGTTTTAATGTGTTAAGATAATAATATAATGAATTAGTTGATGTTTTGATTTAATGAGGATTAAATTGAAATGAAAAAGGAATTTGTTTTGGATGTTAAAGAACATTCATTGTGCTAAATTTTTCGATATGAATATACAAAACAATTATGATTAGTTGAGTAATTTGATAATCGATTAATCATGATTTAGATATTCATTTTAAAAGGTTAATTTGAATCATCTAGTTTGTATCAATGTTTAATAATGATTAGATGTTGAATGTTTGTACCGATCTAGTTTTATTAGCATGATCAAATTAAAATGATTAATTTGTGTTTGTATTGTTTTTAAAAAAAAAAAACCGAAAAAAAAAAAATGTTTTTTACCTGTTACTGTTTACGGGTACTGTTCATCCGTGAATAGTGAAAAAAAATTTTTAATTTTAATTTTTTTTTGTTTATTGCATTATAAAGATAATGTATGTTGTTTTGTTGTTGTGAAAAAGTTCACAATGATAGATACCCTATTATTTTAAAAAGGTTTAAAATAATGTTGAATTTAATTTATGTTATACCCGATAATATGAATTAAATTGGATTATGGTTGATTAAAATTGTGGTGTGCAATTAAGGAATTGTCACATAATTTTGATCATTTTAAAGGTGGTTTGGATAAATTAATCTTCATAATTAATGAATTATGTCTTGAATGTTTAATTTATTATGTTGATACATTTTATTTTGTTGAATGAATGAATGAATGGATGAATGGATTATTTTGGTATTTTTACAAGAGGTTGTAATTTGTATTGCTTAGTGTGGCCTTAGTAGATTGTGTTATCGTAATGATGGTAACATGGTCTTGGATGTATTTTGAGATCTCGAATCTCCCCTTTGTAATCTTTAATTATAATTTTTAAATTAGAATGTAAATAGGTTTATATTTTGTAATTTTTAAAAATTGTATTTTTGAGAAGACCAAAGATGGAGATCGGATAGCTCACTCCCGCTACATGGACCAAGATGGAACATCAAGTCAAGCATTCTAGGGTCCATAAGGATGGATTCCAAAGTGTAATTTTTGTTCTATTTTGATAGGATAGGCCACACTAGGACTTTGTACTTTGTTTTTCATTTTTCCGTTCTTATTGTTTTTCTTTTGCATGATAGTTAGTGCATCATATTCCGCCTAAACCAAACCACCTACTACTTAATTGCATGAAAATTGACTCATATAGATTGTATGTTAATTATCATGGACATCCTGATGTCACTCTAAAATCTGAAAGCTATCATCTTAAATTATTCATTCTCTAAATGCTAGATCATTCGTTCACTTAAATGAATAAAATTAAAGCTGATGGACCTTCCTCTAAAACCTAAAATTGAGATTAGTCTTTCTAGGGAAAACTGCTATGAATCCCTTCTTCGTCGGTAGGCATATATGACCTTACTCTCCATATGACCCCTTCTACGTTGGGTAAGTAGTATGTGTTGACCTATTTTACCTCAACATTATAGTCCGAGTAATATCTCGTGATTATGATGGACTAAAGATAGAATTTACAGAAATTTATCGACAAGGAATTCTAAAAGTAGAATTAGCTAAGAAATTGGCTTATCAATTTACAGAAATTGAGTCTTGGGATCATTTATATAATACTTGTGGGAGGTCAATTGTATAAATACAAGAGTCTTCGCATTAATCGGTTTTGCATTAGACTTAATTAAAACGATGAAAATGCTTATTATGTTTTATCTCCTTTCTCGCAGTGTAGCATTCATTTACATCGATAAAACTGTTATAACAAATGGCTGGACATGTTGATGCCCCTATGCCAAGTGCCACGCTCGCACGCGAATCCTGGCTTAAGATGTTCATGGACAATATGAATCAGTACACGCGACTGAAGAATAACAAGTCCAACTTTGCGGACTGGGAGGCTTCATTACGGAATGCTGCCATAGCTGACGGTAAGCTCAAGTACTTGACTGAGCCACTACTGCCTAACCCAGGTCCCAATGCAGGAGCCAATGAATCACTTGCTTATAGTGATTTCGTAATGGAGGCGGGTGCGATAAAGAACGTACTCATCTTTTCAATGGAATTCAATTTGCAAAGACGATTCATTGCCCAAGGTGCAAACAAGATTTTCACCACGCTCACTAACGAGTTCTCAAAAGCACCGCAGATCGTTATGTATGAGCTTACCACTCGCTTCTTTGAGGCGAAACTTCAGAAGGGCCAACCGGTTAGCCCACACATTCTCGATATGATCGAGAATCTCGAAAAACTGGAGGCACTTGATTGCAAAATCAAAGAGAGCGTGGTCATTGACCGCATGCTTCATTCACTTCATGATGGTTTTGCCCAATTCAGGGCAAAATACTATATGAATGATTTGAAGAGAAATCCTCATCAGCTACACTCACTTCTCATACAGACTGAGAAGGATCTGAAATTGAGTGGGAGCCTGAAGCAGGACGTTCTCATGATTGCAAACAAGGGTAAGGGTAAGGGCAAGGCTCAGTCCGACCTAGCTGTAGGGAAGCCGAAGTTCAAGAAGCCAGGAAAGGGCAAGAGTGGGCCTGGTGAGACTAGCAGTAGCTCACAAGGCAAGACAAAGAGCAAAGAAAACATGGAGTGCCACCATTGCCACAAGACTGGGCATTGGAGGCGGAACTGTCCCGTGTATGCTGAAGACGTAAAAGCAGGTCGCGTCACTCTTGTTGGTATGTCTTCTTTTATTCATATGATTGAGATTAACCATGCAAGTTTCGGAACTTGGGTACTTGATACGGGTTGTGGTTCTCATCTGTGTAATCATTTGCAGGGCCTAAGAAACATCACAACTCTCGCAAAGGGTGATGTAGACCTGCGAGTGGGGAATGGAGCAAGAGTAGCTGCCGTTTCAGTGGGAACATATGTAATCCAACTCCCAAGTGGATTTGAGTTATTTCTGAATAACTGTTACTATGTACCCAGTTTATCTAAGAACATTATTTCAGTTTCCGTACTTGATAAGGACGGATTTTCGTTTGTAATAAAGGATAATAGCTTTATTTTCTCTTTAAACGAAATGATTTATGGTAAAGCAGTTTCCATGAATGGGATTTATGTTTTAGATCAAACCACAGATATTATGCATGTGAGTAGTAAGAAAGCAAAGGTTGGTGACAAAGATCAAACCTATCTATGGCATTGCCGTATGGGACACATAAATGAAAAACGCGTGAAGAAGCTCATTGACAATGGGACTATCTCCCCATTTGACTATGCATCTTTTGGCACGTGTGAATCATGTCTCATAGGCAAAATGACTCGAATTTCCTTCAAAGGTGTTGGAATGCGCGCTGCTGACCTATTAGGACTCATACATACTGATGTGTGTGGACCTATGTCAATCAACGCTAGAGATGGCTATAGATATTTTATCACTTTCACGGACGATTTGAGTAGATATGGATATGTCTACTTAATGAAGCACAAAAGTGAGTCCTTTGATAAGTTCAAGGAATACCAGAATAAGGTTGAAAACCAGCTGGGTAGAAAGATTAAAGCACTACGTTCAGATCGTGGTGGCGAATATCTTTCGAATGAGTTTGATCAACACCTTAAAAACTGTGGTGTAGTACTACAGTTAACTCCACCTGGAACACCTCAATTAAATGGTGTGTCCGAACGGAGAAATCGAACATTACTTGATATGGTTCGATCCATGATGAGTCACAAAGTAGTGCATGATTCATTGTGGGGCTATGCTCATTTGTCAGCTGCTCTTATACTTAACCGAAGTCCGTCTAAAACTGTTGACAAGACTCCATTTGAAATGTGGAAGGGAACAGTCCCTAAATTGTCCTTTATTCGGGTTTGGGGCTGCGAGGCTTATGTAAAATGGAGACACGAGGATAAGTTCGGCCCGCGATCGGTCAAGACATACTTTATTGGTTATCCAAAAGGAATGTTTGGTCATTAATTTTATTCGCCTACCGAACAACGTGTTTTTGTTGCGGCTAGTGCGAAGTTTCTCGAGAAAGAATTTCTCGAGAACAAGACGAGTGATAGAACCTTCGATCTGTCGGAGATTCAAGAACCAACAACCGAGCAACCGATGGAGGAAGATGTTCCTTCATCTTGTGCTGCGGTTAATATTCCTGAGGAACCTAGAAGGTCGGGTAGAGTCTCCATACCTCCAGACAGATACATTGGTATGGTCGAGGAGAACGATAGAGACGATGTTTTGCTCCTAGAGAGTAACGAACCCGCTACCTATAAAGGAGCCATGACCTGTTCCGACTCAAAGCTATGGCTTGAGGCCATGCAATCCGAGATGGACTCTATGTATGAGAATGACGTATGGGATCTAGTTGATTTGCCTGATAAGGTTCGGCCTCTTTAGTGCAAATGGCTTTACAAGATAAAGCATTCCGTAGAGGGACAACCAGACACCTATAAGGCACGACTAGTGGCAAAAGGTTTCACTCAAGTGCAAGGATTGCATTATGATGAAATTTTTGCACCCGTAGTCATGCTGCGTTCCATTCGGATAATCTTAGCGATTGCCGCTTTTCATGACTATGAAATTTGGCAGATGGACGTGAAAACCGCCTTCTTAAACGGTTATTTGGAGGAGGAGTTGTACATGGTACAACCCGAAGGTTTCATTGACCCAAAAAATCCTAAGAAAGTGTGCAAGCTAAAGCGTTTTATGGACTTAAGCAAGCTTCTCGGAGTTGAAATCATCGTTTCGACCAAGTCATAAAAGCAATTGGTTTCACTCGATCGGTTGAGGAACCATGCTTATATGTCAAGTCGAGTGGGAGTAAAATTGTTTTCTTGATATTGTATGTCGATGACATACTCTTGATAGGGTTATCTTCGGTTAAGGTATGGTTAAAGAACCATTTCCAGATGAAAGATCTGGGCGAGGCACAGCGCATATTGGGAATCCGTATCTACAGAGATAGATCACGACGGAAGTTATCACTCAGTCAAGAGTCTTATATAGATAAGATTCTTGAAAGGTTCAGCATGACCAACTCAAAGAAGGGGTATCTTCCAATGACGTCTGGGATGCATTTGAGTAAAGCTCAGGCACCCAAGACATCTGAAGAGGTCAAGCGCATAAGTCGAATTCCTTATGCATCAGCTATAGGATCGATCATGTATGCCATGATATGCTCACGTCCAGACGTGGCATATGCTTTGAGTATGACCAATCGGTACCAAGGCAATCCAGGTGAAACACACTCGATGGCTGTTAAAAACATCCTTAAGTACCTACGGAGGACTAAGGATTGGGTATTGACTTATGGAGGAGAGACTGAGCTTTGCGCAACCGGTTACGCAGATGCTAGCTTCCAAATGGATTGGGATGACTCGAAATCTCAGTCTGGATTCGTATTTACTCTTAATGGCGCTGCGGTCAGCTGGAAAAGCTCCAAGCAGAGTGTTATAGCAGATTCTACGACTGAGTCCGAGTACTATGCCGCTTCAGAGGCTGCAAAGGAAGCTATATGGATGCGTCAATTCTTACAAGGACTTGCCATAGTTCCTAGTTCGAATGACCCGATCACCATCTATTGTGATAATAGAGGTGCCATCTTCCAGGCTAAGGAGCCTAAGTCTAGCAAAAAATCTAGACATGTACTTCGAAAGGATCACATGATCAGAGATTACGTGGAGCAAAATGAGATAGTGATAGACAAGATTGCTACGGATGATAACATAGCAGATCCTCTCACTAAACCGTTAAGACACGATAAGCATGTAGAGCACGTTACTTCCATGGGAATTAAACGTGTTCCTGAGTTGTATTAGCTGTTTGTATGAATTAGATACATCTTTTTCATATACTAATAATAACTTCATCGTATTGTTTTCATATTTTGTTTTTCATGTGAATTGTATAGACAACATTGAACACCACAAAGTGAACTGAATAACATTATATGTGTTTTGGTCCGTAATCGCCTACATGAGCTGATAACTCTGGCTATTATATTGTTAAGTCGATTGATGGTGGGTTCAACGAGCCATAAGTCAAACTGTTGACTGATCGATCACAAATACGAGTTATAAGGATACCTCGTAGGACATTGTAATTCGTGACGACGTTATGGAGTCCTAAATGTTTAACAACATTCGGTGCCAGGTCGTGGATTGGACGTCCATAGTGTTCCTAGAGTCGATTCTTTTGACTATCGACTGTCTCTTGAGATTAAGGCAGTTTTTGGGTGACTTTTGTTTCTTTCTCACGGTCGACCGTAACAGGAGGCCAAGCAGATTTTTACTGGGTCATTTCATACTGTGCTTACATCTGCAGGATTCGAGTTGAGGAAAATATCCAACCCTTTATCAGGTTTTGTTATTTCTCAGGGCCACTCGAGGAGTAGTAACTGAAATGCATGGCCATGCTCGAATAATGATTCGTTTATCAGTTGAGTTACTCTCTAGTCGGGAAAACCACTCTTGATACTGATCACTTGTAAAATACGACCTTTGTGAATGCGGACTTTGCAAATTGTTTTACATTGAGTGGGAGAAATTTAAGGATATGAGAATCGGTTATCGCACATGCACTTGTAAGGACAAGTGGGAGATTGTTGGAGCTAGTGTCCTCCACAGTTAGTGTGATAACAGCTAAGGTTCACAGGGTATACTTTGTATTATAATCAGTTGATTAACGTTTATCGATAACGGTTGGCTTGCTAGATAAGTTTGACGTTATTGTCATACAGATGGCGGTGATCAACTGATCCCTAAAAGTCACACCTAAAGGATGTGTTTGAGAGATGTGATTATTTGAGAAAATAATCATATTGATGCCTTATTAAATGACTAAAAGGTTAGTCGATGTATTTGACTAAAAGGTTAGTCAATGTGATGATGATACGATTATTTAATAACGATTAAATAATGTTAGCTGGTAATTGAATATAAAATGTTATATTTAATCAATGTATATAATGTTGGTCTAAACTAAATGTAAACTGTTATATTTAAGTTGGCGGATATGTATTACACGATATTATTATAGTGTATTGGTCCGGCATTACTCGGTTTATGTGACGGTCCATTACTAGTAATAATTAGAATACATATTACATTATGTACATATTAAATGATATATGTTAACTACCTAATATAGGTTGAGAGAAATAAGGAAACTAGGTTTTTTTATTCTTTCCTCTTATTCTCACGGTTTAAGGGAGTAATAAAAGGAGAAAAAAAAACCCTAATGGTACTCGAATCTCACGGCACACAAGGGTGAAAAGGAGAAGAAAAAATTCTGCTTTTGAACTCTCTCATTCATCTTCATATTCATCATCAATATACACAAAAATTAGAAGTAATTTTTGGGTATTCGTTCTAGCACGACGAAGGCATTTCTTGAACCATGTTGGGTGTAACGATTAGGAGAATACCTACTTTGGTATTTGTTCTTAGGCCTTTTACTAGGACCGAAGGTTATTTCTTAATCTCTTGTTTTATATTATGCAATTTCATTTATGACTAGAAATTCATATAGTTATAATTTCATTATAATCCGACAATTTTAAAGGGAAGTATACCGATATTTCCCACAGTTGATCACATAATGATTACTAATGTTTCCACCATTAGACCAATCATGTATGCCATGATATGCACATACTTTGATGACTTGTATGCTTGGAGCATGACAAGTCTATAACAATTTAATCCACATGAGAGTAATTGGATAGCCTTCAAGAACATCCATAAGATTCTCGAGGAGAACTAGGGATACATTCTTATATTTGGTAATAATAACTTAGTTATGTGTTAAAGGTTACACAAAACCAAAGTTTCCAAACTTATAAGGATTTGTCGAAATCTTAGGATAACTTTTGTTATATTAAAAGCAAATAACTAAAGAGCATGATTGAAGAGTCAATCATTAAGAGTTCTACAAATGGAGTCTTAGTACATGATGATGAGGATAAGGTGGTATATAAGGAACTAATAGTAGATCTTATCACCAAGATATTTGTCCCATAGTTATCATGACAACAAGTGGGAGCATCTTTCAAGTTAAAGAGCCCAACGCTAGATAGAGATCTATACATGCACTTAGATAAATTCATATTATTAGGAATAACATTGAATGGAAGGAAAAAGCAATTCATAAGGTTTGAATAAATGGATACATGGTATATCCACTACCCAATTTTTTATTGCATTCAGAACAAGATTGCCATTTAGTATCATGGAACATGAATACTTTAGATTATAGGATATGTGTGATACACGGATTGGTAATCCTTACCGAACCTTGGTACGCGGGGAACCACAAAGGGGCGCACTTGGATTGACAAGTTTCGAAATACGCATTTGTGAGAGTCGCCACCAATTTTTATGGTAAATTGGAACCGTTCGAATACTATATGCCATGTCAAGACATAAAGTAATAACATGAACACTAAGAACTCGTTACGCTTTGCATTCTATGTCTAGAATGAGTCTTATGGATGCCAATGAACACGGATGTCCACAGAGATCTGGAGTAAGGGGTGGGGGTACGTATTAGGAAGCTCTTTAATCGAACACCTAATCCCGCCCGCCTCGATAGAGGCCTCTACTAATGATCAGGGAAAATCGTTTGTACTTGATATGTTATCGATCATATGCATGCAATGCAACATCCAACATTTTAATCCTAGCATGTGAATTAGACTATGTCGGTGAACATTTAATTAGCACTCAATTATGTCGAAATTGGGAATTAGAATTAATTACACATGAGAGAAAAGTAAAATCATACAATTACAATAACTAAATGAGATTACAACGGACTACATGATCCACGTCGGAAATATATACTGAAAACGGAGATTTGAAGAAAAGGAAAAGAATTGAAAACTAAAAGACAGATTAGGAGCGATATTACGAATAATAGTTAGTTATATTACGTAATTAAAGCTACGTGAAAGCGAGAACGGAAGTTCAGGGACAAAAGTCAACCCAGAACAGGCGCAAAAACAGTTGCGTCCTCTGGAAGAGGCGCAGAGCTCATTGCGTCTGTTCTTGAGTTGAATTCTGACTGTGAAGTCAGAATCGAAAGCAGTTAATAATTTTTGGTGTATTTAGGATTAATTATTGAACTATGACTCAAGTAAAAGTGATTTAATATATTAACTATTATAATTTGTATCAACAACGAGTCATTCGATTTGTTCATAATTATTGACCTATGACTCAAGTAAAAGTGATTTACTATATTAACTATTATAATTTGTATCAACAACGAATTCAGAGAATTGTTATGAACAAATCGAATCTCCAAAACCCAATTTTGATTCAAAGACGAAAACCCGCTAATATTAAATTATTAGGGATCTAAGTCAAGAACAAAATATTTTATGTGAAAGATAAATACGATTTACAGTTTATAAACAAAGAAAATAAAATAAGAACGAGTTTACAGACACCAAAGGAAGAAGAAGAAGAGCAGTAGAAGGCAGCCTCTGGAAGAGGCGCAACAGATGCTGCGATCCTTTAAGAAGACTTATTTGCTGTTGCGATTCTTCCCGACGTCATGATCACTGCTAAAAAGATTTTATAAAAAGGTTTCTTTGAATTTATTTCTGACGTGAATCTTACATTAAATGAATAAATAAATAAATAAAAGACGGGATTTACATCCTAAGAGTTACATGTTGACAAAACGAGATTAACTAAATTAACGTTTTAGCGAAAGCTCGACTCGAATGTTTGCATAAAGTCCCCTCATTAAAGGACTAAAAATCGATTGATTAATTGATTGACTGATTGATGGTGTAGTGGTCAAATTGGTCGGTCATACAAACGTGATAGGTAATCATTTGGATCTGAGCTTACGTGCTCGATTAATCAAGCACGTAGATGTCGAAAAGCTTAGAGCAAGGTCTAGAGTGCAAAGAGAGAAGAGAAGTGTGGAACACTCGCGTACCTAAAAAGTGAGAACGAAGCTCTCCTATTATTGTAGAAAATATAAAGAGTTTAAGAACAAATCAAACTTATCACGAAAATATTCTGAAAACAAAAAAAATAGGTCGGGGAAGGGGCGCAGCAGGAACTGCGATCCTTCGAAGAGGCGCATCACCTACTGCGTTATTTACCCAGAGGTTTCCTTCTACGGAAGGAATATTTCCACGTTTCTATTACAGAATTGTGGTAGATCTATACTTCCCTTTTTAAAAGATACGAGATATATTTTATCAAAAAGATAGAATTTTAAGATTTAATAAAATATCCAGAATATTCTAGAGCGTTCCGACTCAGCATTTTAAAACGGTTTCTAGAAAATGAAGCGGTTTTCGACCCGGACTTCAAATGAACTCAAATGACTGTCAAAACCACCGTACCGGTGCGTAGATGACGACCAAGGGGTAGACACAAGTGTTTGAGCTATCACCTGACGATAAAATTACGAATTATCATAAATCGTTTCGCGTACCAAACATGCGGCCCAATCATCACTGGGTGGTTGGCGGAAGGTGTAGAACTGAGCTATGTACAGAGCCCCCACTTTGACTGAGGCTTGAACAATGCAAAAGTCAAAGTATAGCCACCAGGTCAATCAAAGATTACAACGTGACGACTACAACGACAAGAGGCGGTTCAAGGGAACTGAACCAAGGACATGCCGTCGGGAACATTTCTAAGTCTATTGACCATCGAGGAGGGTCGTTTAAAGTCCATTAGACTACGTATAAAAGCTCGCCAGCCATAAGAAGGGGTTATAAATGAGGCATCTTTTTATTTTGACTGAGGTGCGCTGTGAGGCTCGCTAGCCGTTTGAATGAGGTGCGTGATAAGGCTCCCTGGCCACCATATGTGAGAATCTACATGTCTTTGACCTCAGGCGAACTCTCGTTGGGGAAAAATATATTGAAAGGAATTTGCGAAACTTGATATATGGAAGACTCTGTCAGGATTGAATAATTCCTACGAATCTGCTCGGTTGGGCCGAGCAACATCCTGGTAATAAAAGACGGGCCCACGGATTGTGTTTCCGAAAGGTGGGTCCCTGCTGAATATACTGAAGACTCTGTCAGGATCGAATCATTCCGGAAGATCTGCTCGGTTTTGGCGAGCAACGTCCTGATGATAAAAGACGGGCCCACAGATTGTATGTCCGAAAGCGGGTCCCAAGCATTGCTTGTTTCTTGTTGTTTTTTGAATTTGTTTTTTTTTGTTGGTTTGATTTGAGAAGTGACAAACGATCGTCAATTAAAGAGTCATTTGATCTTTGCAGGAGATCGAGGTGCCAGGCGTTAAACCCCCATCTTACCTCGAGGTGTTTTTTTTTAATTGAATTAATTTGAGAAGTGACGAACGATCGTCAATTAAAGAGTCATTTTTGCAGGAGATCCAGGTGGCAGGCGTCAAGCCCCCCAGCTTACCTCGAGGTGTTGATTTTTTATTTTTTGAATTGAATTCATTTAAGAAGTGACTAACGATCGTCAATTAAAGAGCCATTTGATCTTTGCAGGAGATCGAGGTGGCAGGCGTCAAGCTCCCAGCTTACCTCGAGGTGTTTACTACCTTTATTATTTTGATTGCATAGGATTGCATTTTATTTGACCCTTATTTGAATACAGGTGGCACCATCTCAGCATGTAGCGTTGTGGACGCTTGCCAACCGGTTGCGGGCTACGCCCATCGAGGCGCTCTCAGGTGGTCGTGATCGACAAGTATGTACCTCCCATTCCCTTTCCATCTTTGTTGTATCGTTTTGAAGTGAAATGACTAAAATGAGGCATTTCTCCACAAAGAGACTTGGAGCGAGAGTTGAAAGGAGTCCCGGGAGGAAACGGCTCGTCTATTGAGGGATCTGGATGCCAGTGATGCAGAGATCGTCGCTCTTGAGGCGACTGTAGCCGAGCTGGGTGGCGATGTAGATTAGCTGTCCTTTGTTTTGCCATTGACTTGTACATTTTGGAATGTTTTTGTACGTTTTGGATTTTGAATTTGTCTCGGGCGAGAGCCTTCTAGTTTGATGTATATGCCTCCTTTTGATTGTATCTGATAGCCTGAGTGCCTTTGATGTTGGGTGTTCTTCCTGTTCCTGCAGGTTAATCTAAAAAACAGGTTTGGTAAACGACGGTTTTTGCCGTCATTCTGCCGAAATCACATACCACTTACATAATTTACATGTTGCATATTGGTGGCCTAAACTGGCGCAAAAACGGGCTACCCCCTAAAAAAGCGAACCCGACAAGGATTGGGAAATGCATGATTGATACCGATGAGCGAACCCAACAAGGATGAAGTTAGTTAAGAAATTGATGAGATTTTCCTTTATTATTCTTATCGAATTTCAAATGCAAACGTAGATGTTCTTCTATTTACATTTGAAATAATGACGGGTTGAATCCTCTGAAGGATTACCTACGTATTCATTAAAAAAGGAAATCAAACCATGTGCGTAGTTCGAAAAAATGTAGAAGAATGATCGTTCGAAGCAAGATCTTGTAATGAACTTAGAAAAAAAGGTAGCTTGTGCTTAGTACTTGACGACATGATGATATCCAAATGTCAAAATGCAAAATACGACCGGAAAAGTGAACCCGACAAGGATTGGGATATCCAAGATTGATACCGTTCCCTGAGACTGCCTTGGCACATAATGCAGAGTCTTCTCGAAAATGGGTCACTAGGTGAGCGAAGAGGAACGTGTGAAATGTCAAAGTGCAAGGGCATAGCGACATTAATTTTGACTGGCCAGTGGCCGGTTTTTGCCCGAGAAATTAAATGTGTTTTGCCCTTTTTACTGTAACAAGCTCGGCGAGTTACGCAAAACTAATACTATAGAAACAAAATACTTTTGTGACCATATAAGCTAAGTGTACATCCATCGAATTCTTAGATGCTAAACAAGGGTGGAGAAATAGAATGGAGTGGAAAGTTCTAATGGTGTTAGAAGACACTGGAGATCTGTGTATCTCTCTCACTCACCTAAATGAATGAAAGGATCGTCCCATAGGGCATGAAGACATGGTAACTGCGAATTGATTGGTCTAAAATATGTGAAAAGATGACTATTTGAGGGATTTTGTTTTGTTTGTAATTTTTGACTGGAGAGATTTTTTATTTTAATTTGTATTGATTGGCTTGATTTTTTTTTGTCTTATCGCGTGAATTTTTGAATATATTTGAGACTTTTAATTTGAAGTTGTTGGACTGTTTGTTTTTTGATAATTTTAGGCACGATTGCACTAAAAATTTAGTTTGACCCTCGGGTGATCTAGTTTTTTAGCACCGATTGTAAGGGTATTAAATTGTTTGGCATAGTATGCACTTTGTCTTTATCTGGTAGTCATATGACATATAGGAATTCACGAATCGGGTAGAAAAATGGAGTCTCCAAACCTAGAGGTCACCTAGAGACACGTGTGATACACGGATTGTGATCCTTGCCGAACTGTGGTACACGGGGAACCACGGAGGGGCGCACACAAATTGGAAAAAGGGACAAGTGTAGTGATACGCATTTGTGGAGTCGCCACCAATGTTTATGGGAAATTGGAACTGTTCGAATACCTTATGCCATCTCAAGACATAAAGTGACGACATGAACACTACGAACTCATTACCCTAAGCATTCTATGTCTAGAATGACTCTCGTGGATGCCAATGATCACGAATGTTCACATAGATCTGGAGTAAGGGGTGAGGTATGTATTAGGAAGTTCTTTAATCAAACATCTGATCCCGCCCGCCTCGATAGCGGCGTCTACTAATAATTAGGTAAATTGTTTGTACTTGATATGTTATTGGTTGTGTGCATGCAATGAAACATCCAACACTTTAATCCTAGCATGTGAGTTAACTATCTCGGTGAACATGTAGTTTAAGATTCAATTTTGTCGAAATTAGAGTTATGGATTGAATCATACATGAAAGAAGAATAAAGTCTTACAATTATAATAATTAAATATGAATACAAAAGATTACAATGGTTTACATGATCTATGTCGGAAATATATCCAAAATAAAGGTTTACAGAAAAGAAAGAATTAGAAAACTAAACGAACATATTAGCAGCAATATTAGAGTGAATAGTTGATTAAATACATAATTAAGCCTACGTCGAAATGATAAAGGAAGTTTAGAGACAGAAACCATCCCAGAACAGGTGCAGCAGCAGGTGCGTCCTCTGGTAGAGGCGCAACACCTGTTGTTTCTGTTCTTGAGTTGGGTTATGGTTGTGAAGCCAGAATCGCAAGGAGTTAATGTTCGCTGGTATTTGCGATTTATTATGAATCTAAGACTCGAGTGAAAAAGATTTAATTAATTTAATTACAAGACTAAAACTCACTAATATTGGCTATTAGGGATCTAAGTCAAGGATTAACATCTAAATAAAAGACTATGATAAAAGACGACTTATTATACAAATAAAAGACTAATTAAAACAAGTTTTGAAAAGGCTTTGACATACCTCCGACATGAATATTACATGAATTGATAAAATAAAATACGAATAAAAGACAGGATTTTACACCCTCAGACTTACATGTTTGACGAATACGAGATTAATTAAGTTCACGTTTTAGCGATAGCTCGACTCAAATATGTAAAGAAAGTACCCTCGTCAGAGGATTGATTAAAATTGATTGATTGATTGATTGATGTGGTGGTCAAATTTGTCGGTCAAATGCAAACGTGACAGGTACCCAGAAGGATCTGAGCTTACGTGGTCAATTGATCAATCACGTAGATGTCGATAGCTTAGAGCAAGGTCTAGAATGCAAAGAGAGAAGAAAAGGGGCAGAACACTCGCGTACCTTAAAAGTACGAACATAGTTCTCCTTTAACAGTAGAAAATGTAGAAGAGTCGTAGAACAATTCAAACTTTGGAAAGAAAATGGACTGGGGAAGAGGCGCAACAGGACTGCGATCTTTTGAAGAGGCGCGACACCTGCTGCGTCATTTTGTAGATACCTTGTTTCTACACATTCCTCCAATCACCTAGTGATGATTGGGCCGCATATTTGGTACGCGGAATGGTTTATGAATATTCGTAAGTTAATCGTCAAGTGATAGCTCAAACACTTGTGTCTACCCCTTGGTCGTCATCTACGCACCGGTATGATCGTTTTGACAGTCATTAGAGTTCATTTGGAGTCCCGGTCGAAAACCGCTTTATCTTTCAAAAAAACGCTTTTAAAACTCTGAGTCGGAACACTTCGTAATATTCTGATTATTTTATTATATATTTTTAAATTCTTTCTTTTTAATAACAATATCACGTTTTATCTTTTTAAATGGAAGTATAGATCAACCACAAATCCGTAATAGAAACGTGGGAATCTTCCTTCTTTAGCAGGAAACCTATGGGAAATTGACGCAGCAGGTGCTGCGCCTCTTCAAAGGATCTTAATCCTGATACGCCTTTTCCCCAGCCTGTTTCTTTCAAAAGTTTTGAATTGTTCTGCGACTCTTCCACATTTTCTACTATAAAAGGAGAGCTTCGTTCACACTTTTAAGGTACGCGAGTGTTCCGCCCCATCTCTTCTCTCTTTGCATTCTAGACCTTGCTCTAAGCTATCAAAATCTACGTGCTTGATTAATCGACCACGTAAGCTCATATCCTTCTGAGTACCCGTCATGTTTTACATTTGATCGACCAATTTGTCCAGCTACACCTTAATCAACTTAATCAATATTTAGTCCTTTAACAAGGGCATTTTCTGCATACATTTGAGCCGAGCTGTCGCTAAAACGTAAATTTAGTTCATATCTCGTTTTCTCAACATGTAAGTCTGAGGGTATTTAATCCCCTCTTTTAGTTTGTTTATTTGTATTTTCATATTAATTATTAATGTATGTATTATGTCATAAATAAATCCAAAATCCATTTTAAAGTCAAAACCTTTTCATAAAACCTTTTACTAGTGATCAGACGTCGAAAAGAAACGCAGAAGCATCGGCGCTTTTTGGAAAGAACTCGGCATCTTCTACGCCTCTTCCAGAGGCTGCCTGCTCCTGCTCTTCTTCTTCTTCCTCTAGTTTCTACGTCTTTTGTTTTCCTTTTCTTATTTTATTCGTAAATCGTATTAATCTTTCATTAAATCGTTTTTCTTGTCTTAGATCCCTAATAATTTATATTAGCGGGTTTTAGTCCTTTAATCAAGTTTGAGTCTTAAGAGGTTCGATATTTTCATATCAAGTCTCTAGATTCGTTATTGGTATAATAATTAGTATAATTTAATTAATTAAACCACTTTTACTCGAGTTTTAGATCGATAATTAACCATAAATATACCAACGAACATTAATTGATTTCGATTCTGGCTTCACAGCCAGAATCCAACTCAAGAACCGACGCAAAAGGTGATGAGCCTCTTCCAAAGGACACACCTGTTGCTGTGCCTAGTCTGGGTTGATTTCTGTCTCTGAACTTTGTTTCTCGCTTTGACGTAGTTTAATTATGTAATTAATTGACTATTAACCATAATATCGTCGTTAATATGTCCTTTTAATCTTTTAATCATTTCTCTCTTGTTCCAACATCCGTTTTGGATATATTCCTGACATGGATCCTGTTTTACTTATGTATTGTATTGTATGATTTCTTTGAATGATTTAATTGTCTTCTCATGTATAATAAATCCTAAATCCTAATTCGACATAATTGAGTGATAAAATTACATGTTCACCGACATAGTTTGATTCACATGCTAGGATAAAATTGTGCATGTTGCATTGCATGCATATAACCGAACACATATCGAGTAAAAACGATTTCCCTAATTATTATTAGAGGTTGCTATCGAGGCGAGCGGGATTAGCTGTTCGATTAAAGAACTTCCTAATACGTACCCTCACCTCTTACTCCAGATCTCTGTAAACATCCGTGTTCATTGGCATCCACGAGAGTCATTCTAGACATAGAATGCTAAGGGTAACGAGTTCTTAGTGTTCATGTCATCGCTTTGAGTCTTGACATGGCATAAGGTATTCGAACGGTTCCAATTTCCCATAAAAACTAGTAGATACTCCACCAATGCGTATCACTACGCTTGTCCGTTTTTTCCATCCCGTGTGCGCCCCTTCGTGGTTCCCTCTGTACCACAGTTCGACAAGGATCCAGGATATGCTTATCACAGTTTGGCGACTCCGATGAGGATTATACACTTACGTGTTACAGAGGGTGAAACTTGAACAAGGTTAGGGAATAGTTTATGTGAGATAGTTAACGGTTTTCATTACTCGACCTTCTTAGGTCATTTTATTCGGCCTTCCTAGGCTCCACTCAACCCATTTCGACCAATCGTCCTGTCTGGAGGTTCCAAATTCTTATCTAGGCCTAAGGATGGATAGCAATTGACGTCAACCATACCATGGTACATACTCATGTTAGTATCAAGAGCTTTCACTACTCGAGGAAATGGAATAGAAATCGATCTTACTAATGTTTGGCCCGGACCTCTCCACAGATCCTGGGTTTAATTGCTTGGTATGGCAACCCACCCTTTACACCAAAACCATTTTAAATGCACTCAGCATACTGTTATAATGCATGTATAAATGTGTATAACCCATACGTGATCACCATTTTGAAACTAAAACCATGACGAACTTTTCAAAACAAAATCCTTTTTTAAAACTGTAAAACATTTTTAAAACTGTAAAACATTTTTTAAAACTGTAAACCATACTACGGTTGTCTGAGACAAACATTTCAAAACTAGTCATTTTCAAAACTCACTTAGCACAGTGACACACACTTACATCACACTTCGAGTCAGCACTCCTCCAACCACACTACGGTTGTCTAGGACAAATATTTCAAATCTTATCATTTTCAAAACTCAATTAGCACAGTGGCACACACCCACTTCACAAGGCGAGTCATTCTCCACTCCTGGACCACACTACGGTTGTCTTGACAAACATTTCAAAACTAGTCATTTTCAAAACTCACTTAGCACAGTGGCACACACCCACTTCACAAGTCGAGTCGTTCTCCACATCGAGTCATCACTCCTACAACTACACTACGGTTGCCTAGGACAAACATTTCAAAACTAGTCATTTTCAAAACTCACTTAAACACAGTGGCACACTCCCACTTCACAAGTCGAGTCCTTTTAAGTAAGTGTGCTAGAATCGTCGATCGTTTTTTGATCCGTCTTTGGTCTCTTACCACATTTTCCAAGATGCCAGGAACTAGTCAAGCAATTGTTCATCAACATGAGCAAAACCCGAATGGAGTTGCCAAAAAAAGATAAGAGCACATGTACTTTATTAGTCACTTGTTCTACTTTTTACCCTTAACTAGTAGAATAGACTCAAAATACTTTAGGTCGTATCTCTTTAGTCTGGATCACTCGACCTCTTAGAATTAGCCTTAACAAGGGAGTGCATTTACCACCTTTTCCATATCTTGTGGTGTGAAAATTCCTTGATCGCCGTGTCTCTAGGTGACCTCTAGGTTTGGAGACTCCATTTTTTCTACCTGATTCGTCAATTTCAGATGACTACAAGAAAAATTGCATACTATGCTAAGCGATTCAATACCCTTACCATGGGTGCTAGAAAACTAGCTCACCTGAGGGTGAAATCAAATTTTTAGTTCAATCGTGCCTAAAACTATCAAATCAAATACAATCCAACAACGACTATCAAATTAAAAAAAGTCCAACAATGACTTCAAATCAAAAACAGTCCAACAACGACTACCAAATCAAAAACAGTCCAACAACGACTTCAAATCAAAAACAGTCCAACAATGACTTCAAATCAAAAATAGTCCAACAACGACAACTATCAAATCAAAAACATTCCAACGACAACTATCAAATCAAAAACATTCCAACGACAACTATCAAATAAAAAAAAACAGTTCAACAACGACTTCAAATCAAAATCTCTCCAGTCAAAAATTACAAACAAAACAAAATCCCTCAAATAGTCATATTTCAGACGAATCAATTCGGAGTTACCATTTCTCCATGCCCTTTGATACGATCCTTTCATTCATTTAGGTGAGTGATAGAGATACACATATCTTCAGTGTCTTCTAACATCATTAGAACCCTCCACTCCATTCCATTTTCTTCACCCTTGTTTAGCATCTAAGAATTTGATGGATGTACACTAAGCTTATACGGAACAAACGTATTTTGTTTCTATAGTATTAGTTTTGCATAATCCGTCGTGCTTGTGACTGTAAAGAGGGAAAACTCATTCAAATTCTCAGGCAAAAACACAAAAACGCGCCTCGCGCAGCCCACATGCTGCTCGTACAACACGAAATAAAACCGGCCCCTGGCCAGTCAAAATTAAATATGCTTTTGCGTTTGTATATCCTCATATCATCAAATAAACGGAATTGTACTTCTTTGAGGATTAAGCAAAAACCCATGCTACCTTCTTCCAAGTTCGTTACAAGCTCTTGTTTCGAACAATTATTCTTTTACATTTTCGAACTACGCACAGGGTTTGATTTCATTTTCTTATGAATACGTATGGAATCCTTCACAAGATTCAAACCACCGTCATTATTTTAAATGTAAATAGAAGGACATTTTCTTTTGCATTTGAAATTCAATAAGAATAATAAAGGAAAATCTCATCAGTTTCTTATCTAACTTCATCTAGGATTTCATAATCCTTCTCGGGTTTGCTTTTCAAGACGGAAGACGACATGGCCACCAAATGAGCACATATTCTTTTATTTAGAGGAATCATTTCACTCCTCTTTCTTTCTGTCAAACACTTACAAATGTCTGGTCATTTGAAACACTTACACATGTCTAGTCATTTCAAACACTTACACAAGTTTGGTCATTTCAAACACTGATACATTTCCTTTAAAATTTATTTTCGTTTTGCGCCATTTTAGGCCACCAACATGCTACATGTAAATTATGTGATTTCTATGTGATTTTCGGCAGCCGACGGCAGAAACTGTCATCTACCAAGCTTGCATTTTAGACTAACTTGCATGAACAAAGAACACCCAACAAGATAGGCACTAAAAAGAGGCATGTACAAGTCAACTACAAAACAAAAGACAACTAATCCTCATCGCCACCCAGCATGGCCACGGTCACCTCAAGAGTAGCAATCTCGGCATCCCTAGCCTCCAGCTCCATCAATAGACGAGCCATCTACTCCCGGGACTTCGCCAACTCTCCCTCCCCAAGTCTCTCTGCAAGAAATGCCTCATTTTAGTCATTTCAAAATACAAAGGGAATAAGAGGTTCATACATGTCGATCCCGACCACCTAAGAGCGCCTCGATGGCTGTAGCCTGCAGCCTGTTGGCCACCTTCCACAACGCTACGTGCTGAGACGGTGCCACCTGTATGCAAATACAAATAAGGGTAAAATCAAACCATTCATATTCAACAAAAATAGCAAAGACCTCAAGGTAAGCTGGGGGCTTGACGCCTGCCACCTCGATTTCCTGCAAATATCAAAAAAGTTTATTTGACGATCATTCGTCACTTTCCAAATCAATTCAAACAAAATTTTCAATTGACGATCATTCGTCACTTTTGAAACCAATTCAAAAAAAAATAAAACACCACGGGTTAAACTGGAGGCTTGACGCCTACCACCTCCATCTCCCGCAAATATCAAATAAATCTTCAATTGACGACTACTCGTCGTTTTCAAATCAATTCAAATAAATATTCAATTGACTGTGATACACGAACCCGCGATCACGTGCTGGGCTGTGGTGCGGAAACCACGGTCAGGCGCGCTTGGAATGGACAAACGTAGAATTACGCTTTTGTGGAGTCGACACCAATTTTTGTGGAAAATTGGATCCGCTTGAATACTTCATGCCATGTCAATACAAAAAGCAATGACATGAACACCAAAGAACTCGTTACCCTTAGCATTCTATGTCTAGAATGACTCTCGTGGATGCCAATGAACACGGGTGCTCACGGATATCTGTAGTAAGGGGTGAGGGTACGTATTAGGAAGTTCTTTTTATCGAACACCTAATCCTGCCCGCCTCGGTAGTGGCCTCTACTAATGATTAGGGAAGCTCTTATGTACTCGATATTTTGTTGGATATATGCATGCAATGCAACATCCACGTTTTAACCCTAACATGTGAGCTTAGACTATGTCGGTGAACATGTAGTTTAACAATCAATTAGGTCAAATAGGAATTTAGCATTAATTACATGTGAGAAAACAATAAATAATACTCTAAATTATATCAAAGACGGATCTAGAGACTAGATAGGAATAAATCTAACCCTAAAAGACACGATTTGATTTAAAGGAAGACAAAAACCCACTAAGATTGATTATTAGGGATATAAGTCAAGACAAACTATATATATAAAATTATATTAAAAGACGATTTATAAGAAATAATAAAAAAACTAATAAAGTTTTTGAAATGGGTTTTGAGCATAAATCCGACATGAATCTTACATGATACAAAATACAAAATAAAAGATGGGATTATACACCCTCAGACTTACATGTTGACGAAGACGAGATAAACTAAGTTCACGATTTAGCGGTAGCTCGACTTGAATGTATGGAAAGTGCCCCCATAAGAGGATCGATTGATTAATGAATTGATTGAGATTCATTAAGTGTAGTGGTTAAATTGGCAGGTCAATGCAAAACGAGACAGGTACCCAAAAGGATCTGAGCTTACGTGGTCGATTGATCAAGCACGTAAATTTCGATATGCTTAGAGCAAGGTCTAGAATGCAAAGAGAGAAGAGAAGGAGCGGAACACTCGCGTGCCTTAAAAGTGAGCAGGAAGCTCTCCTTTTATAGGGAAAAATCCGAAGAGTTTTGGAATAACTCGAATACGGAAAGAAATCTAGATAATATTCCGGAAATAGGAAGAACAAGCTAGGGAAGAGGCGCAGCAGGTACTGCGACTCTTGGAAGAGGCGCAACATCGGCTGTGTCATTTCCCAAGCAGTTTCCTACTTTGAAAGAAGGATTTCCGCGTTTCTTTTATGCAATTGCGGTAAATTTTAAATTTTGTCTAAATAAAATACAGAAATATTTTACCAAAAAGGTTAAGTTTTGAAATATTAAAATATCTGGAATATTGTCGAGCGTTTAGACTCAGTTTTAAAAGACGCTTTATAGAAAATGAAGCGGTTTTTGACCCGGACTCCAAATGAACTCTAATGACTGTCAAAACGACCATATCGGCACGCAGATGACGACCAAGGCGTAGACACAAGTATTTGAGCTATCACTAGACGATAAACATATGAACTGTCACAAATCATTTCTGTTAGACCTATTTTATAGTTTTGACAATGATAAGTATTTACTCGATAATGTGGTTTAATTGATATATCATATACATGTAATTGTGTGATTTAGTCTTATCATAGCTAACAAAAATTATAAGAAAGGAGATCAAAGTTATAGGAGCTTAAGTCATAACTTAGAAGATGTCTGTGAGACAAAGTTATAGGAGCTTTAGGTATAACTTTGGAAGTTCATATGGAAAGTTATAGCTACTTCAATTATAACATTGAAGAAACAATTCAAGCAAGATCTACTTCAAGAAACACAAGACTCAAGATGGAGGGCCTTTGTGATCAAGATGAAGAGATGATCCGTATACTGAAGCTCTTTGTGAAGATTAGATAGTATAGGTCGTCATTCGGTAACTATTCCATTAGAGTGATTTTATGTTTATAAAGTTATAACTATTTCACTTATAACTTTACATACTAAGTTCAAAGTTATAGCTATTTCATCTATAACTTTGGATGATAAAGTTGATGCATGATTTTGGAAATAAATTTTTTAAATGTTTTCAAAAAGAGAAAGAGTATTTTTATATTTATCAAAAGTTATAATAGATATTGTATTTATGAGATTCTATTAGTTAGTAATTCAACTTATTGGTTGTTATGCTACATAGGGTTTCTAATACATTCTATCTCAATTTGTTGTTAACCTAATAAGCCCACCTAGTGGTTCTGTCACCTAGGGTTTCGCGAAACCTAGGGTTTGTACCTCCTAGGGCTGCGTGCTCATAGGCAAACACCTAGGGTTGCGTGATGGTGAGGAAATCGGTCTTTATGGCACGTTTCCTTGTTTGCATCAACCTAGGATTCTAATAATATCTTTACAACATTATTTTGAGATATTAAAGATAAATATAATTCTTAAAGAGAAAGTTAGGATTTTAGATTTTATATCTACTATAAATACTCCTTCCATCTCAATCATTCGATAAAGACTTTACATACAATTAAGAGAGTTTTACAAATTGATTTTAAACAAACTTTGAGCAAAATATTTATTATTTTTATTCTTTGTTTTTCTAAAAATGTCGTGCATCAATTATTATCAATCGCTCGCGTGCAATACGTTATTGGATAATAGTACATCACATAATCGTACTTATTCTTTAACGAGAATCTTTGTGAGTTATATTGTAATTTCTTAATAACGTAAGATAGTATAGAGTATTTAGCGATACTTACCTTGAGTTATAATCATAGTTTATTATACGAGTGGGTTGATAATTTTTGTAATCCGTAGAAAGGTACAAAAGATTATTAATCGAGAATAGTGGACGTAGGTTTTGACTTGTGAATCTGAACCACTTCAAAAATCACTTGTGTCTCTCTTTATTTTTCGTTATTTTGTTACTTGCATATTACTTTGTTTAATTAATTACTTCATTTTGATCAATAAAATCAAATAATTAATTACATATCATAAAAGTCAAAAAAGTGAGGCTAGTTTTTAATACTCAATTGGTATTCGATCAATAGACTCTACAATTGGTATCAGACCCTCTTGCTCTTGATTGCCTTACAGCAAGGAGTCTGATCTGTTTTTATCTTTTTATTTATTAATTTCTGATGCATTTAATTTTATTTTAATGGATTCCAAACACTTAAAGTGTCCGTATTCAATGGGAAAAACTATAGTTTATGGAGAAATATGATGACCATTACATAAAGGGTAACGATTAGGAGTGCTGGCTAATCATTAGAATGGCCCTAATAAGATCATGTTTGGTTCTATTACTGGCACTTCCACCGAAAAGAAAGAAGAGGACTATGCTGAGGCGGATTATAAGCTAGCTGAGAAAAACTCAAAAGCAATAAGCATGTTACAAAATGGCAAGACTGCTGCCGAGTTTGATCGATTCCTATCTAGTTTATCTTTCAAAATGCAATGTATGGCATTGTTAATGCGAAAATACGAATTGTTCTCTATGGAGTAAAATGAATCGCTTGATAGCATGTCCACTCCCTTCTCTAGTATTATTAATGAATTGAAAAATCTTGGAAAAACTTTTGAGTCCGAGGAAATTGCTTGAAAGATCCTTCGAAATCTGTCTAGATGATGGAAACCTAAGGTGACGGTAATTGAGGAATGTAAGGATCTATCTGACCTATCCTATCAAGAGCTACTCAGAACCCTAACATGCGGCCCAATCATCACTAGGTGGTTAGCAGAAGGTGTAGATTTGAGGTATCTACAGAGCGCCCACTTTGAGTGAGGCTTGAAAAAGGCAAAAGTCAAAGTATAGCCATCAGGTCAATCGAATATTACATACTGACGACTATGGCGACGCGAGGCGGTTCAAGGGGTATGAACCAAGGACTTGTCGGTAGGAACATTTTAAAGACTGTCGACTATCGAGTAGGGTCGGTTAAAGTCCATTAGACTAGGTACGAAAGCTCGGCAGCCATAAGAAGGAGTCATACCTGAGGATCTTCTTATTTGGGCTGAGGTTGCATTTTGAGGCTCGCCAGCCGCTAGAGATAAGGTGTGTAATGAGGCTCGCCAGCCATTGAAAAGATGCGTGATGAAGCTCACCATCCGTTGAAAGGGCACGTGATGAAGCTCGACAGCCGTTGAAAGGGAGCGTGATGAAGCTCGCCAGCCAATGAAAGGGCGCGTGACGAAGCTCGCCAGCCGTTGAAAGGGCGCGTGCTGAAGCTTGTTAGCCGTTGAAAGGGCGCGTGACGAAGCTCGCCATCTGATGAAAGGGTGCGTTGTCAGAATCTTACTGCGTCTGTCTTCAGGCAAACTCTTGCTAGGGAAAGATATATTGAAAAGGATTTGGGACCACAAGCAACAAAATTGTAATAACCAAACTCCTAAGTAGAGCTCTGTTGGGGAAAGAGCGCAGCAAGAGCTGAAACTCTGCTGGGGGTTGCTTGAAAGCGCTTAAAAAATTGCTTTAGGTTGCTTGAAATCGCTGGGGATTGTTTGACGTTGCTTGAAATTGCCCGTGATTGCTTGAAATGACTGAAATTTCAGGGGATTGCTTGAAATGACCAGCGGTGAGGGACAGAAGAGTCAGCATTCTTCTTACGATGTCTGTAGCATGTCGAGGTGGTAGGCGTCGAGCCCCTAGCTTACCTCGAGGTGCTGGAGTACAATTTTCCAATTTTGGCTATTGCATAGGAAAGCACTTGATTTGAATGTAGGTGGCACCGTCTGAGCACGTAGTGTTATAGAGGGTGGCCAATCGGTTGAGGGCTATAGCCATGAAGACACTCGTAGGTGGTAGGGATCTACAGGTATGAACCTCTCGTTCCTTGTTCATTTTGTTGGTTTTTGAAAAGAAGTGATTGGAAATGTGGCATGTCTTTGCAGATTGTCTTGGAGCGCGAGCTGGCATAGTCCTGGGAGGAGACTTGTTGTTTTTTGAGGGAGCTATAGGATAGAGACACTGAGATCGAGGTTCTAGTTGGGCTGGGTTATGAGTATTATTTGTCTTTGGCTGTTTTGCTGTTGGTTTGTACATTTTGGCTTGTTTTTGCACATTTTGGATTTTGCCTCGGGTGAGAGCCCCTAGTTCTGAATTTTGGACTTTGTATGGGATTGTGAATTTGGATTCTGGATTTTGGATTTGCTTTTGGCTTTGGCTTTGACTTTGGTTTGGCTTTTGGCTTTGACTTTGGCTTTGGCTTGGGCGAAGCCCCCAGTTTGATGTACATGCCTCTTTTGGTTGTATTTTATGCCCTGAGTGTTTCTGGTGCTTAATGTTTTCTGTCCATGCAGATTAGTTTGAAACAAAACATGTTTGGTAGGCAACGGTTTTGTCGTCATGCTGCCGAAAATTACATCTCATAGAAATCACACAAATTACATGTTTGCATGTTGGCAGCCTAAACTGACGCAAAACGAAAGATTGGATTGAAACGAGGTTTTGTAATAGAAGAAATGTATATTTGTTGAAAATGTGGAAAGAAAGAGGAGTGAAATGAGTCCTCTGAATAAGTGTGCTCATTTGGCGGCCATGTCGATTTTTGTCTCGAAAAGCGAACTTGACGAAGATTAGGAAATCATTCTCCAAGCTGTCTTGGCACATGCTCATGCTTGCAATGGTTAGAAGTTGAGGATTTCGATGACATGGGGATATCCAAATGTCAAAATACAAGAGCATAGTGACGTTCAATCTTAAATGTCTAGGGGCTGGTTTTATTTCGTGTCACATGAGCGGAACGTGGGCTACGCGAGGCGCGTTTCTTTGTATGCCACCTGAGGATTTGAAATAGTTTTGCCCTCTTTGCAGTAACAAGCTCTGCCAACTACGCAAAACTAATACTATAGAAGCAAAATACTTTTGTGACCATATAAGCTTAGTGTACATCTGTCGAATTCTTAGATGCAAAACGAGGGTGAAAGGAAACAAAATGGAGTGAAAGGTTCTATGGTGTTAGAAGACAATAGAGATCTATGTTATCTCTCTCACTCACCTAGATGAAAGAAAGGATCATCCCGAAACGCATGGAGACAAAGTAACTGTGAGTCGATTCGTCTGAAATTTGACTGCCTGAGAGATTTTGTTTTGTTTGTGGTTTTTGACTGGAGAGACTTTTTTTGGTTTTCGACACATTGTTGGATAGACTGGATTTGTTTGTTTGATTGGAATTTTTCTTCTCTTTTTTTTTGGGATTTGGATTTATTTGACTTTTGTTTGTCTTGTCTCGTGAATTTTTGAATATTTAAGACTTTTGATTTGGGCTTGTTGGGATTTTTTTTGTTTGAATTTGTGTGAGTTTAGGTACGATTGCACTAAAAAATTGTTCTTCTCCTCCGGTGGGGGTATCAAAATGTTTGGCATAGGATGCAATTTCTGGTAGTCATATAGGATCTGACGAATCAGGTAGAAAGATGGGTTCTCCCAACCTAAAGGTCACCTAGAGACACGACAATCAAGGAATTTTCACACCACAAGATATGGACAAGGTGTTAAATGCACGTCCTCGTTAAGGGTTATTCTAAGAGGTTGAGTGATCTACACTAAAGAGATATGACATAAAGTATTTCAAGTCTATTTCACTAATTAAGGGTAAAAAGAAGAATAAGTGACTAACAAAAAGTACATGTTCTCATTCGTAACTAGAATGGTCCTATTTATTAATAAATGTTAAAATAGTGAATACAAAGGGCTGCTGAGACATACCCCAAGCTATGTTACTTTTTGACACTAAGCTAGGAGAAACAGAGGGATGTGGGTGACAGCAAGAGGAGACTCTCCAGGGACGTCAAACTCAGACTCCGATTCCAACTTCGATTCTGATTTGAATTTGTTATCTTCTGGTTCTCTCTTAAACATCTCTTTTTCAATTTCTAACACATGGATTTCTACTTCGACTGGGGAGATGAGGTGTGAACAATTCAAGGTGGATTCTTCATCTGTAATCGTTATAATTTCAAGAGGATCTTTAGGCTTGCTTCCAGGAGGGATGGTTAGACGACCATCCTCAATCATATTCTGAATGACATGTTTAAACTAGTGGCATTTCTCGGTTTCGTGTCCCTTGCCTCTATGATATTCATAGTAAGGGTCTCCATCCCAGAATCTGGATTTCTTTTCAGGATCAGGAGTAGGTACTATGGGTTGAATTTTGCCTTGTTGTATCAACCTTTTCAAGGCATTGTTATATGTGTCACCAAGGTTGGTGAATTTCCTTTGAGGGTTGTTCTTTTTTAATGATTCGACGGGGTTGACCTCATCGGGTTTGTTGGTGGAGCCATAAGAACAACCTGTTGCGCCTTGATATTTGCAACCTACCGTTTTGGACAAGAGTCCCTTCTGGATGTCGTCTTCGATTATTGTCCATAACGCGGCTAAGTTTTTGAAAGACTTTATGTTTTGATATCTTCGATGATTTGCCTAAATAGGTCTTAAATCGTCCATGAATTTTTCTACAAGAGTAGCTTCATCTGGATGTTCGATAAGCTGTGTGCTAGTTTTCCTTCGCTTACTTAGAAAGTCAGTGAAGCCTTCTTTCTCATTTTGGGTAAGAACCTCTAGATTACGTTTATTGACTTGGGTTTCAGGATTATCTGCGTATTGTTTGGTGAACTCAATTGCAGAATCATCCCAGGTTGTTATCTTTTTGTGATTTAGAGAGTAGAACCACTACTTAGGAATGGTGTTGAGAGATGAAGGAAAGATCCTTAGGAGCAGCTCGGGTTTTATGCCTTTGATAGACATATAATTTTTGAAATCACGAATGTGATTCAAAGGGTTCTCATGCCCCTTGAACTTCGGGATGTCAGTTATGTTGAAGTTGGTTGGTAATTGCGCGTCCACCACTTCATACTTGCGATTATTCTCTTCATAAATGTCATTCCCCTTCAGGTACATTAGTTGCTCCTCCAAGTAATTGAGGTGCTTTTCAGCTTCGGTGGGAACCAGCTTGGATTGACTTCTGGTTGTGTCAGAAAAAGTGGAAAGTTACCATGCACTCTGTGAGGAATGTACGGAGGAGGAAGCCTAGTTTCTATGGCAACAATTCGATCTTTAATGGCATTGATGTAACACCCGGAAATGTACCCTATTTTTCTAGTAGAAATATTTTACGGACACTTTTCAGCGAATTTTAGTTTTAATCGTAAATTTAATTTTCCGAGTCGAATTTAGAATTTCCGAGTTTGTATTTGGAATTTCCGCGAGATTCCATGAGAATCCCGTCTTAAGGCGAGTTTGACTTTTCTTGACTTTTAAGTCGTCTCTGACTTTTCTTGACTTTTGAGTCGTCTTTGACTTTTCTTGACTTTTGAGTCGTCTTTGACTTTTCTTGACTTTTGAGTCGTCTTTGACTTTTGTTGACTTTTTCTTTATAAATATCACACTACACTTAACCTATTTCATTAACACAAACACCAAAAACATTTCTTCTTCCTTAAGCAACCAAAACCTTGCTTCCCTCTTTGATCCAATCTTTGGATGTTCGTAGCTCCCTCGTTTCTTGTTGGAATTCACGTAAGTTCGTCTTATTCTTCCCCTCTTACCTTCCTCTATCCGTATTGGTAATAAAACTACCGTCTTTCTCGCTTTTTAAATTATCCGTCTTTCTCAAGGTGAATGATATTCATCTTTTATTACCTAATTGTAGGTGGAGACTACTAGGAAGGCTTAGTAATCGTTTAAAGACGCGTAAAGGTAACGGTGAAGGGTTACTCGGTATCATTTACGTGTTTAACATGCTTTATATGCTAGAAATCGTATTAGAATACGATTAGGAAGCCTAGAATTCATAGTATGATTAATGAATGTTGTTATATGATGATTGTTGATGATGTATATTGATTGTTGATAATTATTAGAATTGATTTATGAGAATTGAAATGGATTGAATATGTAAAGGAAGCTCACGGGTGAAGGGGTGTTCCCTGCCGGTCGACCGGCCGCCGGTCTGCCAACCGGCTGGGAACACATCAGTAACACCTTTGGAAGTTTGGAATTTGCATGAACAGGTGTTCCTGGCCAGTACACCGGCCGCCGGTCACTATGCCGGCCTGGAACACATTTCTCTGTTTTTCTATGATTTTGGATTTTTGCCTGTGTTCTGAGGCGGCCCACCGGCCACCGGTCCCCTGCCCGGCCTGGAACACGGCTGTGTTGTTTTCCTTTAACTTATAAAACTCGTAATTTACAATAGTTCGCATGATCCGTTTATCGTGTAATTTTACGTAGTGACTTATAATATTAATGTTTTGAATATATGATATCTCATTCGCTTGTATCACATGTTTTTTTTTTTTTTGGGGAAAGGTAAGTTATATTGAAAGCTCAAATGATACAATGTTCACAAAAATTACATAAGGCCCTTAAAATCAACAGAATAAATCATCTAAGGTGATGAAGCCAAGCAATTTCCTTAGAAGAAAGCTTGCTCACATTCAACTTACTTAGCCTTATACTAATCTCCTCCATGACTTGTTGTATTATAACTTCAGGACGTCTAATACAATGCTTGAATCTCACTTCATTTCGAACCATCCATATCTTGTAGATCAATGCAATATGACAAGCTCCAATGTACCTCCTTTGAAGCCTAGTCCTTCTTCTTCCAGCATCCAGCCACTCCACCAATTGCCCTAATCCGAAAGACACTCCAAGCTTACTTTGCAGAAGATGACAACACTGCACACTGAAAGAGCAATTAAACAGAACATGCTGTATAGTCTCCATTCCATTCCCACATATATCACAAACAGGATCTACTTGCATCCCCATTTTAATCAATCTGTCTTTAGTAAGTAATCTATTCTGAATTGCAGCCCAGAAAATGAAACTAGTCTTAGGCACATTCATAGAATTCCAACACACATACCTCCATCTTACTCTTTCTTTACCTGGTCTCAACCAGTTATACCCATCACTTACACCATACGCTTTATCAGATCCCAACCACAAATCATCCACATAAGCACTATGAAACTGAGTCATAATATGACTAATTTTCCTCCATGACCAGCTAGTGTCAGGAGAGGCAGTATAGTCCTTCCAGTGTAACCCTCTTAAGTAGACATTATTCACCCACTTAACCCATAGATGATCCTTTTTTGAAGCTAACCACCACACATATTTTCCTAAGAGAGCTCTATTCCACTGCTTCACCTCCTTAATACCAAGCCCTCCTTCTGCCTTAGGATAGCAACAATTATCCCAACTAACATTAGGAGCCTTAGTATACTCAGCAGTTCCACCCCACAAATAGTTCCTACACATTGCAATTATTCTATTCATAATACCATTTGGAATAAGAAAAATATGAGCCCAATATGAATGGAGAGAAGTAAGAACAGAATTCACCAAAACCAGTCGACCAGAGTAAGAAAGCTTTCAGTTACCCCATCCTCTAATTCTAGCAACAATTTTGTCAGTTAACTTCAACCCATCATTCTTGGATAGCTTCTTTGAAGAAATAGGAATTCCTAGGTATTTGAAAGGAAGAGAACCCCTCTGAAAACCAGAAACTTGAAGAATGTTTTCAATGCAGCCATTATTTACACCATTAAAATAAATTTCAGACTTAGTTTTGTTCAGACACAAACCAGATGAGGCAGAAAAAGTAGCAAAACTTCTAAGAATCCACATGATAGAATGCTCATTGCCTTTACAAAACATCAGCAAATCATCAGCAAATAATAAGTGATTAAGCTTAATAGTCCCACATAAAGGATGAAACCTGAATCCATCCTGGATAGCAATAACCTGGAGAATTCTGGATAAGTACTCCATACAAATAGTAAAGAGAAGCGGAGATAAAGGATCTCCTTGCCTTAAACCCCTCTTACCTTGAAAAAACCCAAACACAGTCCCATTTAAAGCCAAGGAATAAGTAGGGGAAGTGACACATGCCATGATCAAATCAATAAATCTCCCAGGAAACTTAAGAGCATGAAGCATCTGGAACAGAAAAGACCATTCCACAGAGTCATAGGCTTTCTTAAGATCAATTTTGATAAGACATCTAGGGGAAGCACACTTCCTATTATAGAGTCTCACCAAATCTTGACAAATAAGCACATTTTCAACAATGTTCCTCCCTTTCACAAATCCTCCTTGACAAGGACTAACAATGTCAGGAAGAATATGACTAAGTCTATTACAAAGAACCTTTGCCAAGCACTTATAAATCGTGTTACAGCAAGCAATCGGTCTAAAATCTAATACACTATCAGGGTTATCCTTCTTAGGAATCAGGGTAAGAATAGTAGTGTTCACCTGTTTAAGAAGCTTTCCTGACTGGAAGAAACTTTGAACTGCCTCAATTACATCACCTCCTACCACATCCCAAGTCTCCTTGAAAAACTGACTAGTGTAACCATCAGGTCCAGGAGATTTGTTAGAATCTATAGAAAACATACAGCTTCTAATTTCATCAGCAGTCACAGGCACCATCAAACTTCTAGCATGCTCTTCTGTTATTAGAGCCCCCTCTCTGATAGTAGGTACATGGACATCCATAGTAGGAAGAGAAGCTCCCAAGAG
This sequence comes from Heliosperma pusillum, assembly GCA_022085475.1. Classification (NCBI taxonomy): domain Eukaryota; kingdom Viridiplantae; phylum Streptophyta; class Magnoliopsida; order Caryophyllales; family Caryophyllaceae; genus Heliosperma; species Heliosperma pusillum. Next base: position 2,478 of record JAIUZE010047355.1, on the reverse strand, counting down.
ACTATTATAGTAGCTGAGAAAAGCAGTTTCAACTTCCTGAGGAGTAGTCTGAACAATGTCATTCATATCCTTTATACTAATAACTCTATTATGAATTTGTCTCGCCCTTATATGAGAATGGAAGAAATGGGTATTTTCATCACCATCTTTAAGCCAATTAATCTTAGCCTTTTGACAAAGAAAGCTAAACTGAACCTTACATTGCAGTCTATAAGTGTCAGCAGCTTCACTCTCAGCCTTCAACAAATCATGATCATGAGGATTGTTATGAACCATCTTCTGAATATCTTCAAGTAGAGCTTTAGCAATACCAGTTGTTTTGTCCACATCAGAAAACTCCTTCCTATTCAGCCCTTTCAAAGTTTGCTTAAGATTCTTCAGATTAGACACCACTTTAAACATGGCAGTCCCAGATATACTTTGACACCAGCTTCTCTGAACAATTCCCTTGAACTCAGGAGACAAACTCCACATATTATAATATCTAAAGTGAGTTTTCTTCAAGAGTCTCTCATACCTCCTATAACAAACCATAGGAGTATGGTCAAAAAGACCCTCAGGTAAGAAATTAACATAAGCATCAGGATATAAGTTCAGCCAATCATTGTTTACTAAGAATCTATCAATTCTAGAAAAGGATCTAGAACTAGGATCTTGCTTGTTATTCCAAGTAAAGAATGCTCCTTGACCTTTAATATCAACCAGATCACAATGCTGTATACACATTCGAAAATCAACAATATCTCCCCACTGCACCTCACTTCCTATTCTCTCATTGAAGTTTAGAACACTGTTAAAATCACCACAAATACCCCAAGGCCCCATATGATTATCATGAATGTGATTAAGATCAGCCCATAACTCCTTCCTTGCTATATCCTCATTGAAACCATACACAACAGTAAATAAAAACCTTTCACCAGTTAAAATATCAGTAATCTCAGCAGTAATGTCTTGAGCAGAAGTATGAACAACTTGAACCACAAAAAATTGAGCATTCCAAATTAACCAAACTCTTCCCCCATGATGATAATTATTATTATTAATACCCTTCCAATGACCTCCTAAATTATTCAGCACTCTATCAAAATCCTGTGCTTTTACTTTAGTCTCCACAAGCCCATACAAGCCAATATTATTCTGGTATAAAAATTGCTTGACATCTAACTGCTTATGAACCCCATTTATTCCTCTTACATTCCAGCAACCTATATTATTCATGACTGATATCAGGTGGATCTTCAAGTCTCCCTTCCACTTGATTTGATGTCATAGAGTTAAGAACAGCAACATAAGATCTTCCTGGGGTCATCCTTTCTCCCTCAGAAAATTCTTGCCTAGTAATTCGCTGAATACTCACAGGAGATGGATTAATTCTCTGAACAGTGGAAATTCTGGTAGCAGCAGGAGAAGAAGATGAGTTAACAACTGTAGGAACAGCTGCAGTTCTCAGAATCGGCTTCCATACCTGAGTAGGCTTGATAGGAACCCTAATCTCTGCCTTCTTCTTACACACTGCCTTAGTATGCCCAAGTCCCTTACATTCCTCACAAATTACCGGCTTCCATTCATATTCAACTGGCAAATTGATCTCACTACCTTTCTCATCTTTAAAAGTAATACTCTCTGAGAACACTTGCCCTACTTCAACTTCCACCAAAAGGCGAGCATACCCAATTCTATTCCTCTCCTCAGTATTGACATCACTTTTCTGAAATTTACCAATCAACCCAGCAAGCTTCTCCAGGCATGATTTTCCCCAAAATTTAAGTGGTAAACCATTCAAACGAATCCATATTGGCACCATTTTCACATTCTCTTTCTGCAAACTACTATTCTCAGTCCAGGCTTTAACAACCATAGGTTTATTATCAAACATAGGAAAACCTTGTTGAAGAACAAGATTCTTACACTCCATAGTGGGAAATCGAACAATGAAGACACCATTAGGGAGAAAAGAGATCTTATCATACTCGTATACACCCCAAATTCGATTGATAAAACCCTTAAGAAGATTCCATGGAGGATTTGCCCCCAACACATAGCATATTACTGCAGACTCCCAGTATTTAATCTCCTGTGCTACATCCTCTTCTGTGATTTGCAATAATTCCTTACCAATTTCAGTCGATTTAGTGGTAGAAAAGGGGATAGGATGACGTTTACCTCTTACTTCGGTCCAGACCCCTCCTCCATCTTCTTCAGCCTCTTGAATTCCTTCCACAATCTCTTCAAGGTTCAGAACCGGGATACCAACAATATCATTGACTCCTCTAGTCCTCTTAGCCATGGCAGACTGCGGCCCTTTAGAAGTCGACGGAAGTGACGACATATCTAAATGTAGATCAGAAATATTATTAAAAGAAAGACGTAATCTAGCTTTACTTTTGGTATTTTTTTGGGATTTTTTTGATCTGGTTTGCCTTGCCATTTGCAATTAGAACCCTAGAAAAACAAGAGAGAAGGTTAAGCTTTCTC